>CM062829.1:956956-1002966 GCA_031772345.1 Himalopsyche anomala
ACCCATTTACATATTTTAGCAAAATGTAAATCAAAGATTTTTTTCACAATTTAAGTACAGGTTCATCAGGATCCCGGAATCTTTAGATCAGGGCTTTGGAGTTGTGTAAAAAAAGGACGACTCTGACTCCGAGGAAATTTGTTTAAAATTTCATTTTAACTTATATGTATGTATACCATCAGATCATCTTTAGTCAGCCAAGCATGAAATGTCAACACTTTGGATTATTTTGTTTGAATACACATCATTAAATATATTTTTGAAAAAAAAATTGAGCTGCTCATTTTTCACGACTCAGCCCTGGCTTAGATTCATTATGAAAGAATTTATTTTAATATAAAAAACAGAATTTCAGGTTCGACACTTAACTCTTTGAACCCTAGAGGCTGGAAAACCGGCCTAGAGAAAATAAGTTAATACTCGAATGACCGGTTTACCAGCTTTAGCATCTAGCATCATTACCATATGGGCCCCTTGAATAACACATGCCAAGGCCGGTAAACCTCTGTCGGCCTCTATCAGCGACTTATATTCTCAAAAAGCCAGTTTATCGCCCTCAGCATCTAACACCATCAACCTATGGGCTTCTATAACGGCCTGTGCATGAAATAATAGCCTCTTTCTAACAACAGGTGCAATTCATTAGAAGTGTTCCTGTTCATTGCTATTGGAGATAACTGGTTTGAAGTATACCATTCCAGGATTTAATTCTGGTGATTTTTTTTTTGTTTTTCTCTGCCTCTATTTAATTTCCTTTTCTGCTATTTTCTAGTATTCTTTTACCTCTTTTTTTCTACATTTATATTTATCTTATTTCAGAATTTTAATTATTGGAGCGGGCAGCGGATCAGGGTGCGTTATGCTTCAGTTACTGAAAGCATGGGGAGCTTTCACTACAGCTGTTTGTGACCCTAGAGCAAGATCTCTTGTGACTGCTCTCGGTAAGAATACATAACAATCCTTTAATTCTTCTTCTCTGACGCTACAATTCGGATTGAACCTCAGCTGCCTAAACCGATCTTCTCTCTGCTCCGTCATTTGCCTTCCTACACCCATCACTGACTTACAACTTTAGTTGATCTTGAGATACTCTATCCATCCAGAGAAGTCGTAATCTTCCCTTAAACCGAATTGTTTCAAAGGCTACCACTAATCCATGCTTGAGACATGGCTTGAGTCGTAGTCTTTTCTTCTAAATCTTCTTACTCCCATAATGTTGATTGAAATATCAATATAATCAGAAAAAATATAAAACATTACTTACCTATTTGGATATTTTTGAGCAGCCATCATTTAACCATCATTATTTTGTTTTGTTGATGTTGATTGTAATATTTAAAATTATCAATTTTTGATGTTCATTAGAAACACAGTTATCAACTCTGTGCATCAGCTATTTATATAGGTGAAAAATTCTCATTTTTTTTTTTAGATAAAAGATTTATTTTCATTTAATTTTATATATTTGTTGTGATTATTACAGGGGCCCAAGAAGCATTAGCAGTAGACTGGTGCGACGACGATGGCACCGGAGCCGGTCGTGAAGCAAATTCCGCTCTCTTCACAGCCCTCGTCAAAGACTTATCTAACCACAATGACCTCTGGGATGCGGCATGCATTTGCCGAGCTCCCGTCTCAGCCCTCATGCCGTATAGTTTTAAAACTCTGTTGAAACCGGGGGCTCCCCCTCCAGCGGATATGAGACCGATGCCACTGTTTACTGACAGTGCGGCTGGGTTTATCACTGCTTTTTATGGAGGATATTTAACAATCCGGAGAGGCGTTGCGGTAAGTGTTCTTAGCACTTCGTTACCTTACTTTGAAAAGGTTCTAACTGACATTTTGGCATAAAATGACCTTTTGGTCGGAAAATGTTGTATTTGCCACAATCTAACATATATATTAATTTCAGAGTCATGCATTTTTAAATAAAGAAGTTAGCAGGATTCAAGAGTTCTATCTACACACTTTCTTTCATACAGTAATTTTACAAGCTTCTAAGAAACAATAGGACTTTTTATAATTGATTTATAAACAACATTCGTCTTACAGTATTACAACTCAGTATATTATTATAAAACTTAAATCTTTTGAACGAATTTGTGACAACATTCAGCTTAGACAATCGATCGGTATGTGGCAACTGTCAAACGCATACTACAGACCGAGTGTAGAAAATTCAACTGGACGTTATAACCTTTTCAAACTCAATTATTGTTGTCAGTTCAGAGCAAAATGGTTCTAATTGCAGTTTTAAGCACTGATTATCTCCGGTTTAAATTAAATAAATTTTGCTTTAAATTAGTAAAATAATTATGTTTATACCTGCTCATCATTAAAAGTGCATTTTTTCTTTTCAATTTCAAAATATGATCAGTCAAATATTCAAACGATCGTATCTCAAAACATGGTAAAGTGCAAATAGAACCTTTTCAAAGTAAGGTAACGATCTGACAATTATCCCAAATGAAACGGTTATCAATTTGACTGTGATTAGCAACGATATATGATCAGCTGGATGAGTTAATGTCTCATGATCCTTTAAGGAGCAGTACTTACTAGAAGTGATTGGTTATAATTACTACTTAAAATGATAGTTTACAATCTAAAATGCAAGACTATCAATTTGCTCTGCGGGCTATGATTCAGTTTATACTTTAAAATTCTGAAGCATAGATAGCTGTTTATTGTGATACATAAATCGATCAGAAATTATATTTAGAAACAAACATGTTTGTTTTCAGTGGCTACGAGGCTTGGAAAGTAACACAGACTTCATGCTTCCCGCATCTCTTGATGGCGATATGTTGGACAGGTTATCTTCTCACGTGGAATCAGGCAATCTCCAGACCGTTGTTGATAAGGTAAACATAAATTTAATATCATTTTATAAATATTGTTATACAGTTGCACCCGCTTCAATGTAATACTGCCACTGGCGCTGCGACACACTGCGTTCTAACAGACCAATTCTCTTTTCTCGGTCACCAGTCAAACCACTCATTATATTTCTATTAATGCATCACCGTCTCCGCTCTATATATAAGCCTATTTATCCGTTAAATATTCTCCATCCCCCAATACAGCCCTTTTCATGTAGTAATTACAAAAGGGATACCGAGAAACAAAAAGATAATCAAGTTTTTTTCACCGAGAAGCTAAATTATTCAAATATATTTTAATTCAACTTTATAGTATTATGCATAATAAAAGAAATGTTATCATACAGACTCGCATCAAATTTATTTAAAAATGGTGCTGGTTTCGCTAATCATGTCCGGTTAAAAAAAATACAGAAATAGTAAGATTGTACAGAGATTAGATTTTAATAGTGTCTCTCCGCCAATAATTATCAGTGTATTAAATTTAACTTTCATATTGTGCAGGTCTACGCTCTACAAGATTTCGAATTGGCCCTGTCTCACGCTTGCAGTATTGGGGCCATAGGATGCACAGTCGTCAGAATGCCTTGACCGGCAACTTCCAACTCCAACAATCATTGCAATTTCATCTGAACGATAATAGAATAATGATATCAAAAACCGTGTCAGATCATTGCTTACGATTTGTATTTTCTGATAACTTACCCACAGAGTAATAACTAACTAGTTTACTACAGTGTCTTTTCTGGTGTATTGCATTGAATATAAAGTTTATCGATTGGATGAGGTATCGCACATGATGTAAAACGCACATTTGACATTCGTCCATCGATCAGTCATCAGACTCGGTGCATGTTTTATCAGTATACATTTATAATTTTATCGTTTTACCCTTCCATACTGATGACCTCATATTTGTTAGTGCTCAATACTCATTACACAGTAAAAACTGCCTTTAATTATTTAAATTTAATACTTAAATAAGCGACAATATATTTATTTATAAAGACTACAAATATTTCAACCATGAATACATCCAACAGGCTAAAAGGTCACTCATATGTGAAATCGCAAACTTGAAAGTTTTATGATTTTATGTAATAATTTGTGATGTATAAGGAAATGGGGTTCACAACTATGTAATAAAATATTACATTCATCATTTTGAGCTGTACTTTTTTAAAAGAGAGATCAAAAAATCTACGTGATTTAGGAAAATACGCTACAAATTTTTTGGCATGAAATGTGACTTAAGAGGAGGGAAACTAAAAAAATACTCAAGTGACCTATTTATGGGTTGCCTCTAATATCCTAAGAGAATTTTGCAGGTTATAAGAAAATTATATTTCAGCCATTTTTTTAAGACATCTTTACATTGTATGATTCAACCTTTCAAGTCTGTAGACATACACGGCACAAAAAAAATAGTGCTAATAAAGCACAGTTCTGAGTAATAATTTTAAATAAAAAACTTGACTGTTATCAAACGAATTTGCCCAATATGTCACCGCAAATATTATTCGAGAAAAAAAAACCATTTTTATTTATTTTTCATTTGCGATTCGTTCTGTTATCCTTGGATATGAATGAGCCACTGTTCAAAATCTATTGTAAGTATATGTGACTGAAGGATTAAATAATATGAAAAATCATACAACTACTTAATCGATTCTTATAAGTTATATTATATATAGTTTAGTAAAAAAAGACATTAAATAATGTACAAAAATACGTATATTTTTACAAATGAAACTAGTTTATTTCACTACCTCTTTTTCCATGCCTTACCAATCATAATATTATCTGGTTTTTTTCATAATGTATGTAAGTAATATTTTTATATAATTATATGTATTCAATGATTTCCTCCGTTTTCATAAAATACTTCAAATAAATTTGATTAAATTAATTCTTTAGCTCATTGTTGAAAATGTAATTTTAATAACAAATTGATAGTTTTGCTTGCTGCAACTACTGTATGTGTTATTAATCATACATAATTTATTATAAAACAATAAATAAAGATGGAGTGAATCGTTCAAGTCTCAGTCGGATTTAGCTGTAAAATTATTTGCTATATAAAAACAGCAATAAACAAAATGCACTGAAAAATTATGTGCATATGAAATATGTATGTTGTTTTTTACCTTGTAAAAATGGTTATATAAATAGAGTTTTATTTCTTTGCAACAAATTTACTTGTACAAATCTGTTGAATCATTTGTTAAGCATTTTACTTAATGGTTTTTATTTTATTGAAAGTTTAAGAGTAGATTATATTAAATATTATTTTTTTTGGCAAGTTTCAAGCGAGTTGTTTATAATTTATGTTGGTGTTGAGTAGTTTTTAAGTGTAAATAATTGTTGTAATAAGTTATTTATAAATAAAATATACAAACGTTGTTACGTTTTCATAAAAAAAAGAATTCTCTTGAATATCATTTTTAATCTTCCATGTTCCTTTTTTTTAATTTTGTCTTATCTCAATGCAGAGCATATATACTCTTACTAATGGTCTGCACGAGCCCGGGCTGCTGGGCCTGCTGGCTCAAGCAAGTAACGATTATGGAAATTAAGAAATTTATTATTCAGAAATTCTGTATGGTTATGAGTTACCCATGCAGCAAAACTTTTCAAAACAAATAATGTGTTCCACATTGTCTTGAATATGGCGTCATCATATACAGAAATATAAAGCTATAAACTCATAAAATTACGTGACTCAATTTGGGCTAAGTCTGAAACAATCCTTTCCTTATCTTAGATTTAACTGTTGACCATTGTGAATATTATTCTGTTTATATTTTACATTGCACTTAAATGGCTGATAGTTCATTGTGTCAGAAAACTCTTATTAAATAGATGCTTTCAAAATGAAATGTAACAATACTAAGAAATTGTAAAAAAAATTTCACCGTGGCCGATTTGGTGTTCAGGATTGACAAAACAGCCTATTTTTATTTATACAATAAATAAAAGTGACAAAAACCATAGCTGAAGTGGGAGAACTACGTAATGTTTGGGGAATTTTATGCTTCGTTTTAAGTTTAATAAAATTTAAAAAAAATAAGTTTTTTTTCTGACCAAGAAATATACATATATGAGCTTTTGGTCGGGTTTGTGTAACAGAAGTGCTATTAAGGCATAGGTCCTGGCTCGGATTGAGTAATTTCTACTAATTTTGACCCGTGCAGACCTCCATAACATATGAAAGTTTTTAAACAATAATAGATTGTAAAACAGCGATTCCACATCTCTTTGGTAATAAATGGGACTAAGAAAGGACCGGTAGTTGATTCAGGTGTGGAAAGATGAAATCTTCACAAACATCAATGTCTCTTCATAAATTGAATTAAAAATCACAGAATAAAACTGTACATAAAATCAAATAATTTATTTTATTAAAATTCTTACATATATTACATATTCATAGATACTAGGGTAAAATTACAATTTTGCAATAAATGATATTTCTTCAAAAATATTGTGTATGCTTATTTACACAAGCTTATACTCAATATTTACAGTTTTACTATACCTCGTTTTTCTTCCACAATAAAGGTTTATTTGCTAAGACTAATATTTTCAAAACATTTCAAATCTAAGTACTAATTAGAAAATATATTTAAAATAAAATGGTAGAATCTATCTTCTGTAGGTAGGATTCAATTTGCTTCTTTTAGATCTTCTATTTGCCCCTTCTTTATAATCCCTGAAACCTCTATGGTAGACCTAATTTCAAAGTCAACAATTTGATAGCTAGCATTTTTAACAAGCTTGAAACATTAATTATTAAAGAAAAAAATATGGTACTTCCCGTCTGCCAGTCATTCGTTCACTCCCAAAATTCAGCGATATCTTTCAGAATGACAATGAACGGATCTCGACTGCCCAATTTTGTCCGTCACATGAATTCGTATAAATAAGATTGGAGGAAATGTCTGTGTCCCCCTACGCTTTGTATTGCCCCACTTAGCTGATCCCCACATTCGCTCCACTTGCCGAGTGTTAGCAAATGGTTCAAGGTCAATAAAATTATATCGATGGTTCACTGTATAATGTTCAAAATGCGTACTGATCTCTGAATAAGCACTCCAGGAATCGCTGGAAATTATTGTGCCAGGTCTTATATTTTCCCTTTTAATGGGAATCAGTGTGCCTGCAGATCGATCTGATAACATCACCGCAATTATATTGTGCAATTGTAAAAAAATCTCACTGCAGTTTCTTCATCTAGCACCTCTCGGAATATTGTTTTTAAGTTATACATGTTAAAGCTATGCAATTACTGGGTGACTGATGCCTCGAACTCTGTGTCGAGAGCAAGGCACGTTTTACTTTTATTTTAATATGTTAGAATCAGTCGAGTAATGTTTTACTGTTATTTTTATTTTTTAGAATCAGTCAAATGACGCCCCACATGGATGTCGTAGTTTAAAATCGTTTGAATCACGCCCCTACGGATGACGAGGTGCAGCGACGATCGTTGTGCATTTCGATGCCTGGCATCATACACGGAAGTACCAAAAATATTACTTTTGGAAGCCCAATACGTTGAATTAATAACCAAATTAAAATACTTCATGCCAGCTAAATTATTCGCTTGGTAATACTTAAGTTAATAATCCTTCACCAGATATTGCACATATCATGCCAGGTACATATTTAAATTCACAAAACAGCTGAGTCTCAGTGTCCCTTTTATCGTCATCAACAAAATATTTGTCAGTCAAGATAGGTTTTTTAATGGATGTCAATTTGGTATCAATGTACTCCATGTTATATTAGTCATTATTGTTATTTTATTGTGATATTGTAATATTGTCAACTACTATTATTACTTATCATAGCATAGTTTTGCAAAGGGACGACTCTATGAACTAAATAAGGTGCACGACATAAGCCACAATTGATTGTCGACCGGGAGCATCTAAAACATAATATGTGACCGCACGGTAAAGCGCAAGGCGATGTATTTTTTTCTAAGCACCCGGGGCAAGCTGCACGTTGAGGAAATGATTCCTTCGGATTGTCTTTTAATTCAATATCTTCAAATGATGGTGGTGAACGGACAGCGCTCAAAATTGCTCGCAATAAGTAAGGAACGCCTAGTGAACGCAGAGCTCCAACGCGAGGTCGTCTGCCTGGCACAGCAGCAACGTAATTGATTATCATCAACCGTTTTAGGATATTATAATGGTAACCGCCGAGAAAGAAATATGCTTGATGTAACTCTTGTATAACGGGCAAAGACCATTGTATAATAGATAAAGTTTTCAAAAATTTTCTCTTTGGACCTGGCAACATTTCTTTGTTCTTCATAATTCTCAATTTTAGATTGTGTATAACCTTTTTTATAGCTTTTTCTCCGCACGCACCCAATAATATGCATATTATTTGAAAGAATTTATTAGGAAGTTTAGAATATGTATCGTCTACTTGAATAATTCCTGTATATTCTTCTCCGAATGTTTGAAGGTCGCGCAATGTTGTCAAAGAGTTGTAGGTTAAGTGAGAAATAAATGGAATATATTTCGAATACTGATGCCATGTTCTGTTGCCAAATAATCTCAATACTTCCGAACCTGAGCCGGCTAACTTTTCC
This sequence comes from Himalopsyche anomala, assembly GCA_031772345.1. Lineage (NCBI taxonomy): Eukaryota > Metazoa > Arthropoda > Insecta > Trichoptera > Rhyacophilidae > Himalopsyche > Himalopsyche anomala. The sequence continues at coordinate 965,444 of CM062829.1, forward strand.
GTGAAATATTCATCCTTTTGAGCTGCGCGAAGAATAGCAGCACTCGAAGCAGTTGGAAGCGCCATGTTTCTTATAAATTAGTTCTAATTTTAAATATAAAATTTTAATCTTGAGAACTCGTCTTCATGATTATGTGATTTTCACATTTGTATTGCGACTGTCATTTACCGATTGATGAATTATTAAAACAAAATTCTGCAATTACTTCTGATACAATATAGCTTTTTACTATGAGAACTTTGCCATTGGACTCGTATTGGACTTTAACTTCGACGTATGTTATCCATGACTTCGACAACTGTCAAATTACGAACGTCAAGCCGTCGAAGCTGTCATATTTTGGTATAGTCAGTATTGTCTCTGGTATAGCCATCGTCTGTATTAGTATTGTTTCTGGTCTGAATATATGTATTCTGAAAACTTCTACCTGTTAAAAAAATAATAATTTATTTATATCCAAATAGCAATCAACAGATTTATACCACCTTACCACTTTTTTATAAAGAGCCTGATGCTCGAATTGATGCTTTTTAAGTGAAATATAAAAGAATTTTTGGGTAGTGATTTTTTATCATTTCCTAAATAAATTTATGCAACTGAAATATTTTTCACTAGGTACTTTTTTTCATTTATAACCATGTTCGCTCCCAAATTGGAGCATATCAGCGCAAACTTGTTTTTTAAGAACTGGTTTCAAATCAGTCGGTCACTCAACTTTCTCTTTGTAGGGTAGTAAAAGTATCTATATGTTTAACCCTTTACGCAAAGGATTTTTTCCGTTTTTTTGCAATATTTGTGTTCCTTTTTACTGAAAAGAGGGTTTGTAAAATATTTTGAGAAAAAAAATGTTTACCCATAAATGTAGTTTTTATAAATGTTCCCAATGGGGATTTGGCATTGGCGTGTAAAAAATTATCATATTGAATAGTCGAATTTCTTTTCATAATTTTGGATCTTTTATTGGTCAGTTTTCATTCACTTTATGTATGTGCCCGTAGCAGTAAATTATCTACACTTCTTAAAGTTATTAATCAAAAACTGATAAAAAAGTATCGAATAAAAAAATGGTTGGGTATGGATTATCGATTTTAGAATTATTTCTCATTTTGACTGACGTGAATAGTACCATGTCTTGGTATCTCCTCTGTATTCCTTGATTATATTTCTGCATAGAAGCAATCTCAGTTTCGCTAAAACTGCCCATTGTTGAATCCATAACGTATAAAGTTTTCGTTTATAAATTTTTTGAATTAAAGAATGGCCGATTAATATCGAATTATTTGTTTCTCGATGCTATTTTTGTAGAAAAACTCAAAATTTCGAACAGTTTGTTATAATATCTATGTAATGGACCCAAATAAAAAAAATGTCTGTAATTGATTTGATTAAGTCGGCATTGTCATTGAAGTGTAATTCTTTTATCTCCAAATATCGGTTTCGTGCAAATATTTCCTTACACATGTATAGATAAACCCTCGTCCTCGCACTGAACATTGTTACTGGGGCAAAGAATGATATCAGTTAGCAATAAAACTTAAAAAATTTTAGGACAGTTGGTGTATAAATTGATGAAACATGCGCGGTTAATTTGGGATGCATTACAATGTACTTTTTTTTAATATATGTTCATTATTTTACCACAAACAATGTCTCAAATACTTCACAGAGATTTTCATTTCAGAATTTTTATTATATTTTCTATTGCTTAAATTTTATCATCATGTTTCATTTTTTTTTGAAATTCTGGTCTTATATATTTCCAAAGCGATTAAGATTTTTTAATTTTTTAGTATTTGATAGGAGATCTCTAGAATTTATGATTGTGATGTTTGTCATTATTTTTTCCATTGTGAGATTCTATTGGTGGAAAGCTTGAATGAATTATGACTCTGCCTGGAACATTTTTGGCTAAGTGTTTTGTAAATTTACTGTACGATTTATCTATATCTAACGACGGTCTAGGGGTGGTGTCAACAGGTCTATTAGGTCTGATTCTTGTAACCTACAATTTGGATCATTGACTTTATTCATTCAGAAGCGATTAACATTTTCTGTAGCATTATCTACAAATTAGTAAAAAATAATAATAAAGCACATGTATCCAATATTTTACAGGCGATCGCCATGATCCAAATGGGAACATGCGATTAAAACAGTAATAAAATTGACCTGCGGATTTTTAATTTATTGATAGCTAAGCATTAAATTTTACTTAACCTGCATATTAGTCAAGCGCGAATAACAAACTTAAAATTTAATGATACAATACCAAAAATATATTATACAAAAGTCCACGTTTTACCTTTTTAGTTTATACTTAATATTTCAACTTTTTAGCAATTAAACTTTTATTTATAATGATATTGTTAATTTAATTTTCTGTGAAGATGTGCTACAAGACTTTCTGAAGTTATTGTTTTAATAGTAAATATATTCCAGAAGTTATAACAACTGCAGAGAATATAGTCGGTACCCAATGGGGATCATGGCAGGTAAGGGTTAATGATAAACACTATACGATCAGATCAGTCTGGACTCAAATTTCAGCAAAGTCAATATCAAATTTAGATTGGATTTTTAATTTACATTTAAAATTTTGAGTATTAGTGTTTGAAGTGTAATTTCTTGTCGAGTGACATGAAAAATTTTCATCACGTTTGCCTCATATGATATAATTGAAGTTAATATGATTTAAATATCTGTCGCCGTGCTTTAAGAAATATATTTGGCATTACAGCTAATAGCACGAATAATAGATTATAAGGAAATAACTTTAAGTCAGTTAATTGGAATTGGATAAAGGGCAGGTAGGTTTCAAAACAAGACGAAAATCTATAACTTTCTACATGAAAATCCACAAACTTATTAAAAAATGATTTTTTAAATATTTCATTCTTCCTTTATAACCGGCAACCGATTTAACAAAAGCACAAAATCATTTGACCAATTAGCTATGGGTCCGAGGCAGTAAAATTAAAACACAATAACTGTTTCTAGGTATGATATATATTTTTTCTTTTTTTTCAGCACCTGTTTACAGGATATTATTTTGAATACCTATCTAAAATATAGCAAGTTTATGTTACATATCATATGTCTGTTCAATCATTTACAATATTATGTGCTTACAATTTTTTCTAACTTATAATCTAAGTGAGAAACATACACATTTCAATTACACGTTTATTTTCAGAAAACACAAAAATATTCATATTTGAAATTTTCAAAATAATTCTCTTTCAAATATTTATTCATCACCTCAATTTCTGATCTGCAAAATTAAAAAGTGTGTACACTTAATAATTTAAGTTTTAAGAATTTCAAATAGATAAAATGTTTTAGGACACTTTATATATTTTTTTCCTCAATATATTCTCCAATCATGCAAAAAAAAAAAACATAATGCACTGGATAATTAATGTAAAGAAGTAGAAAAATATAACTCAGAAATATTATTCAATCCTTTAATCACTTAAAAAATTAAATGAATAATAAATTTTATATTTGAAACACAAAAATATTATTTTAACAATATCAACATTTCAAAATTTGATGGGAAGTAATTATTAATTAGTAATATTATTATAAATTTAGAAAACTCAATACTGCCGTAGTATTTCATTAGTCTCATAATTAATCTCATTTCAATTAAACGAATACTGCATAAATAAAGAGTCAAATGTTTACACTAAATTAATGATAATAATTATAATAAAAAAGCCCTATATTTGATTTTCAAACTGTTTGTAATAAATTCACGATAAAAATGGTGGGATTGATAAATAATAACAAATTTTATAAAGTTCGTTCATTTTTTACTGACGTTATATTATTTATTACAAAAATTTATATCAAACATGTTTTTTTTGCTTTGTTACAAAACATACCTTTACAATTCTTCACAAACATCTTCAAAGTTCCAAGAATTTGGATTATCGGAAAGATACCAATTAAAGTTGGCACAATGCAGCTTACATACGACTAAAAATCGATATTTTAATATCTTTAACTTATATAAAAAAAAATGAGTTAAACACATTTGCAATTTTATGTTTTGATGAAATATTATTGAAGATCATTAATGAATACACATCCTCACTTCCACGACAAAACTACTTATCAGAAAATATGAAATTCAGTTCTGAATTCCATTGTATTAACTACTTGCCAAAAACATGTATTTTAAAACATTATCAGTGTGCATTTTTTTCGTTAAGTTCTTCTCTAGGAATTATTGATGGAGTAATAATATTATAACTGACGATTTGTCAATTTAGTTCCATAATATCTCTTGTACTATTCACAATAAAAACATAAATATTGTATCTTGATTGGTTTTGCTGTGGAAGTGTCAATATTTACTTATGCATTTTTTACCAAATACATAGAACACACCATAAAATGCAAATATTGTGTGGTTAAATTTCTATTAATCAGACTTGGCATGATGTAATTCACCCGTGAGTCTCGTTGTCCATTGTGCCTACAATAATTAATTTAGCATTATTTTTTTCAATTTATGATCGCTTGTACTGTTTTATTGATGTTCCTAACCTAGTAGTCTTTAATCTAACCCATTGATGAAAGGGTAATCTTCAGTATTGTACAAAACATTTTTTTTTTTATAAATATAACAAAATAAATTCACATTTACTTAAAATCTATATTTACATATCACAAGTCACTATTTAAATTAGTCACTGAACATCTCAAACCGCAGTGATGATTCTGGTTTAATCAATTATGAAAATTATGAATTTATGTCAGTAGAATAATGCAAGAAAATTACACAATAATTTTAACAGAATTGAATATTCATAAATAAGGATTGCAATATTAACATTACTGAAACATAGATTCCAGTATTTCCAATGTTATTTTCACTGTCAAGTCAAAACATATTTTGATTTTATTATAGTAAGTGTTCATTAACCGCCGGACAGCCATTTCTTGACCTCTAAGCGTCTTTGAAGACATTAGTCAATGTTACCCTCAGCCCATGTACTGACTCATGCATGTCAGATTCATGATAACTTTTATTATTTTATTGTTTAAATCACAATTATTTATTTTATACAATATTTGTAATACCAGTATTGCGTTTGCAATACCGGTACTGATATATTTGTCCGGTATCACAATCCCTATTCATAAACAGTACACCTTTGAAATACAGATGGAGGGTCTGCATTTTGTAGATTCATAAAAAACAACTAAAATGCAGTTAAACTATGAAGCCCTCTATATGTGACATTTTCCAACAATAGTTATGCAGCAATTGTACAAGCGTGCATCATTTAATTGCAAATGTTATCGGCATATATTTCTGTCAAAAATAGTCTGTTTAACTGTCAAAACAACAATTTATTCAAATCATAAATATTGTTTGAATGGTAGAATTTGAATATAGAACTCTGAGGTTCCTTCCTTGAGTAGAACCATTTGGCACTAAAATGACATTACATATTAGTAGCTTCTGATTATAAGGCTACACAAATTTCATTTTAAAATTCTTGGAAAGAGACTCAAATAATAACTGACAATTTATAAATGTTATCTTTGCATATTTGACACAATGGTAAGAATCGCATTGATTGTAGAATATAATATATTCTTATATTATTATGTTTGGTCCCCATCTAGACATATTACAAAAATATTTCACATTTAATGAACTTTCAAGTAACCTCAAATATTCAAAATTTATTTTTAAGATATAAATAATGTTGTTAGCCATTTATATTCTTAATATGTTTAAGGATACTTATGCCTCATTTTATTTCAACATTTATCATTAATTTATGTATTTAATCATTCAATCTTATTGTTATGATGGATTTGAAGTAACCTTGAAATGCAATAAGTATTTGTATGGGGGGAAAGACAATAAAAATGCATATATACGCAGGTCAACCAAACATGCCCTCGGCCGGATGCATTAGGAAAAAGGAAATATCTATTTATTATATCTTGCTTCTAGCTCGAATTAAGCATGAATGATTATTACAGAAAAATATATTCAGTAAAGACATTGCAATAGAAACTGATAACTTAGTCCAATATTATCCCATAGTATTAAATGAAATTTATTACGTATATAATTTAAAAATTGAAATACTTTATTAACAAGTAATTATTATCAACTTACACATTACTAAGAAAAAGTCAGCATAAATTGTGGACACTCCACAGATATCAATTTAAAAATAAAAATGAAATTTGTATAACCTAAGAACTGAATTAATCAGTTGAAAGAAAATATGAAGATGTTACTTTTACCATTTTACCCACTATTCAGATATAGAATATATTCAGAAGACGGCAAAATTTTCAAGATCTCAAAATTAACACATCTCATATTTTCCATCAAGATGTTTATTAAAAAAATAATAATACCTATATCCTACAATTTACATGTGTGATGTAGCAACATTATAAACTTATATTAATTACATGGGGACAATTTATACTCATAAAAGAAAAATATTATACCTTAAAATTTATAACCACTAAAGAAGCCATTTTGTTTAGTGAAATGCAGCTATGCCAACATAAGGAATCCAACAACTTTTTTAAACACTAAACTATAACAATTGTTGTTTATCCACACATCACGATTAATTCTCTGGGACAAATGATTTAATTTATATACAAACACAACGATGGTTGAATATTTCGTAAAATTTTCATCTGGCACAACACTTTTATAAAAATAAAAGGATTTTTGTGTTGATTGTTATGTGGTCTGAAAATCTATAAAGCTATACATAATATACAGCTTGTAAACAATAATTCCAAGTCTTTATAAAACCAAATAATGAATATTGTCGGACAAACTCAAATATTCGAGACAAATACAGCAACCACAATAAAATATTAAACAAAATAATAAATGCATGCCTGCAAGAGCGCTTTCGGTAATGGTTTATTGAAAATAATTAGTGAGATAAGTTTTCCTTGAAAAATTACTATTAAAAAATGTATAATTAGTATTGAGGTTTTAAAACAATGTTACATAACTTTGACTAATGATTCGCAATGCCGACAGATCAAATACAAAAATTCTCAAAACAAGTTTTATCCTACTGTTAAATTAAGACAAAGCCCTGTTATATCAGTGGCCATGGAGACATTGGACGTGGCAGGTTCACATGGTACAGATGCTTTGGGATAGCCTCAATCCTGCTTGTCTCTTCTTCCAACTGGTGGAATTCTGGCATCATGAATGACTGTCGGGTACTATCCATAGGATGTACTCAGCGGAACTGAGGGATGCTTACATGTCATGGGAGGAAGCAAAGCGATTGGCAGGAGACAAGGAATCACGGAAATACCACATGGCCGTCATATGCTCTACGTAGGGAGTGAATATGCCCAAAGAAGAAGTCTGTTAAATAGGTTGTGCATCACCAGCACAGACAGTTGAGAAAATGGAGTAAAAATTGCAAGTGGAAATTCGACACACATGTGAAATATAATTAGGAGTCATTATCAATTCTTTCTACAGATTTGAAGCTAGTTTAACTGCTATGCAATGTCAAATTGTGTCTTCCAATTATAACATACCTTTTCTGTTGTCAGTTATCGCAATTCGCATACAACTTTTATTTACTATCAAGTCCCAGAGAATACACACCCTTTATATATATGTACTAATACTAAGTTTTAATTGCAGTAAATAACATTTTTTTCTGCTCAGATAAGATGCATTCGTACTGGGTAAAGTCAACACAATTCTTCACTAAATTACAATTAACATTACAACAATTTTGCAAGGTTTAAGTATGAGATTATGTAATTAATAATTTATCAACATATTGTGATAAAGAAAATGATTACAGTCAAAACTATTGCATCAACAATCATCTAAAAGTATTCATATCATAGAAATTTAAAAAAATAAATATTCATAAGTAAAGAAAAACTAGTAGTTGAAAAGTTTCCGTTCATTGCATTGAATCGATCAAGTATTGTTTCGATAAGAATGATAGAATTTTTTAATCTGTGACTAAGATACAGACAAAAGCCACTGTGTATTCTAATTATTAACAATACTATAAATATCAATTATGAGGAAATTAGTTAATAAATACCTGCTTCAGTTGAGTGTTGTTTACAAATAAAAATTGCTTAGGCACTAGTCTACAATTAACACAGTAGACCGGAAAATGCATACTATGAAATTGAACTAGTGTGGTCTCGTTATCACGCTGCATGTAGCGTCTAGATGCCTAGACACCTAGCGTCAAGTAATGCTGTACAACAGCCAATGGCGTTCATTGTAGATCAAAGCCTTAACGGCAAAGGAAAAAATAAATTTCTGTGACGGTTATGTACATCTATTAACTTTTCACAAACTTGCATGTAATTGATTCAACTGAGACATTTTTTTCAAAATCGATTGAATAATAAGATGATAAAAAAAATGGAAGTATTTTAGTTCTATAAATTTAAATATATCTAGCCAGTTTCCGGCAAGCGTTGCAATGCCACTCAAAGAAAGAAAATGTTTGTGTTTTAATTATGTTTATTGAAGTGCATGTTTTCTTTTTCTGTCTGTTTGACGTTTGGTGCCGATTTTCTATGGTACAACACATGCGCCACCTACTATGTGGCGCAGTCAATTGTACTATAATCTTCGCGCAAGTGCAAGCATACATTGTCAAAATTAATTGTTTGTCAGACAGACTAACATTGATTTTTAAATGTAAGACCTACTGTAAGTTCATTTTACTATGCCTTTAACCTTCCCGGAAGTGCAAGCAAAAAGTTTGTCAAAGTTTTATTGCAATTGGATGAGCGGTGTGGCAACATATAAAGTACGAACAAACAAACATTAATTTGTACATATTAGATTGATAGCTCTTAACTGTTTATAAAAGTTGCAGAATTAAAATACTTTTGTTACTTTTTCACCTTACTACAATGGAGTTTTACCAATTCAATCAATTGATTGTATGAGTGACACTACATATTTGAAAAAAAAAGTCACAATCACAGAAACTTGAGCCTTCCCTTTACTACATTTTCACAAATAATGTCCTAAAACCAATATTTAAGTGACTTCACACAATGTTTTGAAATCTTCATTTTTACAAAAGTAAAACGTGAAAAATCAACTGCTATACACAAATTATATAAGCACAGAATTTTTATTTTAGAACACAGGTAGATCTATGGTTGTATCTCGTATTATATTTTGATTTTTGATTATGTTTCTTTTGAAACAAGAATAAAAGAGTGGTAGATGAAGCCACTAATTTGAATATCATCGCATAAACTGTGATTGTAGCCAATGATTTCATCAATCTTCAGTTTAAAATCGATTCTCTTCGATCGATCGATCAATCTTGCCGAATATTTTATGTTAGTTTAAGACAAAGAAATTTCATCTGCCACTAAAATATACAGCAAATATTTACTTCAATTGCATGAAAATATGAAATATAAAAGCAAGAAGACTGCAAAATTGTAAATGTAGAGTTGACAGAGATGAATGCAAGAGTATTATTTCAGAAGCTGCTCGCAGATATAGCAATCCTCAAGGATGAGACAGCGATAACGACAAAGAATTGCAAATGTTGCGTGGAAATTATCGTAGCACAGAATCTGTTCTCAAAAAAAATAATTCAGAAAACATTTTGAACTATATTAAAAAATAAGGACTCTTCAATTACTAATTCAGAATCTTTAAAACGACACACACATTCGAAAACTATTATAAAATATTGTCAAAATAAGGACAATAAATTGTTTCGAGTTTACAATATTCAATAATTTCTACAATCGACACTTTCACTTCAGTGTCATATTACGTTATGTTAAATTGTCTATTGGCATTACAGCAAGCCTGTCATTGTTTATGAGTCATTTGGGTCAATAAATAATGCGCTGACAGCAAACACCAGGAACACCACACCGCCGATGAGAGTCACTGAAAAGAATAAAAACACAATTACTTTTGATGGATTCAACAGTCACAAAATTGTCAATCTTGTGATAAGTAATATTATTATGCTAAATATACGACATATGTTACTGCATGTTCACGACAATCATTATTCAGTTAGTAATTTAATATTCATTCAAACATTAACCTTCGCCTGACTGTTCCATATAGACAAATATGTTGACATTCAATTTTAGTCTTACCAGTTCTGACTGAGATCCTTTGGGCCACTATTCGGCCTCCGAGGACTGCGAGCCCCGTACACAGTGAGTGGCCGATGACGCCCCCTAAGACTACACCCCACACATCCTAAAAAATATATTTTAAGATATAACTTCATTGCGACAAAAGCTTGTCAATCATTAGCAGTAAAAAAACAAGATTGCCCGCGTTTGAGAATGCCTGAATTTTTTTAATATGAAAACTATATTTAAAACTATTCCAGTCATTCCACTAGTTAATAAAGTAGTAACAACGATTTGATTATCAAATACAAAATGAATTTCCACATAGTTACTGCCGAATCTTTCATCATATTAAGATACACAGGGCCTCCTGAATTCCCAGCTACCCGTAAAAAATCATGCTTGTAAACCACCTTCCTTCAACACAAGCACCCTACAATAAATTAAAATCAATCATATTGATATACATATTATCAAAGTTATTATTCAGTTTTTGCATTATAGAGGAAGTACAGCAGTAATTTGGGGGCTTAGACAGAAATGTGTGTTTTCAGTTCAGCTCAGTCTTGGCAAAGCTATATCTCGTACATATAAGCGTTTACAAGATACGGTTGGATATACGTATATTCAAAGGAGATTATAATGTTAAAAGCACAAATGTTTTTGTAGATAGACCCCTGTGATCCTAAGCCCATTTATTGATTGTTCCAAATGACATTTACCTATACCAACATTAATCTATTGTGATAAAATAATGCTGAAATACCAGAATTCTCACCTTGAAAAACCTAATGCCCTAACTCTGAACACCTCACATAAATTCAAAGGTTAGGTGAGAAATGGGAATGGCTGTTTTGAAACCGATTCATAAAACATCCATTTAAAAGAAACAGATCGACTTAACAATCCACATTAGAACATCAATATCCTCAGAAAGTCAATAAATACTGAGAGCAGATTATTGGGCAGACGTAAGTGTATGTTGGACATGCCATAAGAATCACAATATCCCACCTCTCTAGCTCCGAGTATGACAGTGGCGAGCTGTGACCGGTCTCCCCACTCTGCCAGGAATGTCATGGACGCAGCCTGCATGAACGTTCGGAACACTGCCATCCACGCTCGCTTCCGGGACGCTAACGCCGCTGCTCCTCTTGCAGCCTCTTGATCCACCAAGGATAGTGCGGCCTCTTTCTCATACTAAAACAAATAAAAATTGAGTAAATTGACATCCGATATACAGAAAGCGTTGCAATACATCCAATAAATATACTGGAAAGTATAATTGCTACTATTATATTCCCAAGACACTCAATATTGTGCCCGCAAACACCCACTTCGGATAAACAACCTGTTAGGGTGAGCATACGCTGGAGACGTAGTTTAGGAAGCACAGATTTTGTATTACATGAAGAAGCACAGACCTGCGAACGAGAAATTAATTGAAATAATATTAACTAAACTTTGTTTATATGATACTACTCATGAAGAGTACTACAATTAAACATTTAAAGAGTTATTTTTGGTCATTCTGTCACTCAGCTATTTCACTTGAGCGAAGCAGCAAACCCAGCATACACTCGTCGCACATGTCTGCTTGCGCTGCACCTCAGCATACACCTAACCCTAAATTAAGAAAATTGAACTAGGACAGCAGCAATAAGTGTTTACAAACGATAGCCAGGAGTGAATCAAGATCTCAAGATATGCTTGCTATGTACATGTGTTTATTTTCTTGTGAAGCATATTATGGAGTATCCTTATGAAGAATCTGAACAGAAATTTTCTACACCCAACCTTTCTTTTTTTTTGATAAAGAGTAAGTATAAACGGATGAGGCTAGGACTGAATTAGTAGAATTAGTTATCATCTCCCTGTGCCCTGCTATCAGAATCGACACTCATGCTTTTAAACAGAAATCTATTGAAAAATCAAATTTTGAAAGTGTTCATACCGGGATTTGTCTGTGGACACTGAAGTTGCAGAGGATGACACTGAAAACTTGGCTATAGGCTGGACATAGGAGCACAAAAACGGTGTGGTTGTTACCTGATCATCCCTCTTCCTGAGATCCTGTTGCACCTCCTCCAACTCTTCCTGACCCTCGTTGGGATCCATCTTCCATCCATCTCTCAACATCTTGATACCGAAGAGTGCAAAGAGAGCAGCACTCAAGTAGTAGGTGTAAGCTCTTGGCACTAGGGTCGCAATCCAGCCAAATCCAGCTGTGAAAATAAAATCAAACATGTTAACAATTTCAACATAATTATTGTTTAAAAATATTCTTGCACCTATTAACACATTGACTGCTAAGCCTGTAAGAGGCATAGTGTTTCTCTTAAGACGCTCTTGTCGTAAACAGTATGGACACATTGTAAAATATTTATAATTAAACAAAATATCCGCAGCGCCACTGGAAATCAGCAAAAACAACACTAGCTAATCACATTGGGTCAGTACTACTATGAAATTCGTAGAGTTAGGTTGTTTCGGGAGAGTTATTTTGTATCAGTGTATATCGGTGTATAAAGGTGTGGTAAGATATCAATGTTAATAATCAATACAGGAAATAAAATCTCATGATAAATATATTGATTTAACTCAATGCTGACTGTCTGGGACACAAAGCCGTACACAATTAAGACCAAATGCCAATTGTTCAGTGCTGCATTACGGTAGTGAATCATGGCACCTGACGAAGACTTCAAAAACAGATGCTTGCGCCGGATAATGGGGGTAAGATGGTTTGATTTTGTGAGGGCCTCGGAGATTAGGGAACATACAAGACAGGCCCTTGTCATGCCAGAAGTCATAAATAGATGTTGGATGTATATGAATAGATGGGTCACATGCTCTGGATGCCTCCAAAGAGCATTAATCCGGCCTGCTTCTTCTTCCGACTGATGGAATTCCAGCATCCAAGACGATTGAGAGATGCCGGCATGTCATGGGAGGAAGCAAAGCAATTGGGGGGAGACAGATCTATGAACACAATATTGACGTCAGGAGAAGTTTTATGTGATGTTGAGTCAGAAAAGGTATGATAAATTGTATGTCAATTAAGCAAAAATATTCAGTCTTTATGCTTAAATGTTATCAAATAAAATATCTACATACCTGACAACACTGTCATCAGGATAAGAGCTGAAATAGCCCCAGCAAAGACCAGGGTTCTTGGGTGCCGCATCGCCATAATGGCAGCAATGAAGAAGGTCTTGTCCCCGAGCTCACTGACGATGATAACGGAGAGGGATGCCACGAGAGCCTGCGTGAAGCCTGAGTTTGCGTCATTTTCAATATGCTGGAAAGAACAATAAGAACATTATTTTTTTTGTCAAAACTGTTAGAAGAAAATTTTAATTCGTCTTTCACTCGAAAACATTTTCAAATTTAAGACAGTATACCTATTGAAAGATTTTAACTTGTTTAACAAGGGTGCTATTCTTTCCATGTAACACGATGGAACGGCGTTCCGGCACCTATTTCTCGGCATTTTAATGTTTCTACTCAAATCATTATTTGGCAAAATTGTAACAACACAAAAAATAAGAAAGTGAAATAAATCTTTAAGAACGAAATGGGTCATATTCTTCATTCTACAAACGCAGAGGTTCAGGTTAAGTTGTATTCGAAGGCGTGGGTGTGATATTTGAATTTTCTCCCAACCTTCCAATCCAAAAATTAACGGGGCAAAGCAGACCGATTAATTAACCACTAGTCCTGTCTTAGTCCTATCTTTCTATAATAAAAATAATAAAAGATTTTTAGTACTTTTTCAAGCAACTACTTTTACTACACCTTTTATTTCAATTTAACTTGTATAAATAGCACTGTTTATATATTTTTCTTATCAGTTAATAATGCTCGCGATGAGTGAAACCGGTCCTGATCAAATAAATTTTATGTGGAAAAAGTACTAAAAATCTTTTATTATTTTTATTATAATGCCATTCCACCAAGTATTGACAGTGAACACCTTAAAAGCTATCTTTCTATCCTTAATCTCTTGAAAAAGGAAGGTTGAGAAACTGATTAACAAGCAGTACTCATAAAAAAGTTTTTTTTAGATACATCACTTAGGAGGCCATATATGTTTCACATTGGGAATGGACATGGATTGTAAAAAACGTTTTAGTAAAATGCTTGACAAAAATAGAGTTCCGGCACCTATTAAAAAAAAAAAAAAAAAAACACTTGTTTTATACAGCTATAAATTGTCTCAAGAATTGATTTTATATTCTTACATAATTATTTACTCTACAACTTGGTATTACAGGAATTTATGTTTAGATAGAGCCTAATCTAAAAACAAACTTTGCAAAATGAAAACAATCACATTTAAACGGATTTGTCAAGCTGAATAAACTAAATTTTCGAACAGCGTTCCTGAGTGGAACAGATGAGAGATGAAATAAGATTAATCCGCAAAAAATTATAAGCAAGATATACTCGTTAATATAAAATATCGAATTCGAGTGTATAATTATTTTTCTCAAAAACACGCAGTATCTCTGGGAAATAATATAAAACAAAATAAAACCAATAGGGTGTGACAAAAAATTGGTACTGAAAGAATTTTACAAATAAGGTACAAAATATTTATAAGCGTCACTAAATTTGTATTGTATATTACCTAAAACATTACAAAACTCATCAAAGAATAATTAAGCTTTAGTGGAGACTAATGGTAAATCTGAACATAATTATAATCTGGGAAATATTTACAAAATAATTTATAATTTAAAATAATAATAATTTATAATATTACGTTTTTAATTTTTGTCAATTTAGTGCCACTTATTCATATTTTGTACCTTTATTTGTAAATTTCTTTCAATACCAATCGTTTGTTACACCCTATTAATTTTATCTTGTTTAGTATAAATAACGATGTAATATTATACTCTCTTATCAGTTGATAATGCTCGTCAT
Source organism: Himalopsyche anomala (assembly GCA_031772345.1). Classification (NCBI taxonomy): domain Eukaryota; kingdom Metazoa; phylum Arthropoda; class Insecta; order Trichoptera; family Rhyacophilidae; genus Himalopsyche; species Himalopsyche anomala. Next base: position 980,510 of record CM062829.1, read on the forward strand.
GAGCGAAACCGGTCCTGTTAAATATAAATAAAAAAGAAATTAGTACAAATGAATATTTAATGTTTTTAATTTGAACACTTTCAACTAATATTAACAAAGAACACTCTAAAAGTGAACAATGAAAGGGAGTTAGTAATTATTTGAGTAGAAATAGTTGAATTATTATTTTAACCTTTTGGCTGCCGTAGAAAAAAGTACATCTAGCACACCAGCTGTGATTTGCAATTATTAATATAATCAGTTATTGAAGAGATAATTCGTCTCTGGTGTGTTGAGTACGAAAAATTCGACGAGATATCTCTGTCTGTGGCAGCCATTCAGTTAACAGGAATTAGATTTTAGAAAAATGTTGGTGAATGATTTATTTTACTTTTTAGATGAAATGATGGTGAATGACTTCTGAAATGGTGTCCATAAAAATATTGAAACGATAACTGATGTTTATTATCTTACATTTAGTATTGTTTGAATGATATTCGAATCCACTTCTGAAAGAGTTTCGTTTGCAGTTGAGTTGGCCATATTGCGGTATTTAGTTTCTGATTCACAAAGTGACACATAAAATCATGTGTCCCTAAATTATGTTTGGTTAAAGCAAAGATCAGCAATTACACTTTTAAAATACATATTATTATGACAACGATAAAAGATTATTTTTCTATGTCGAATCATCCACAGTACACTAGTAGTTAACGCACCTATTCTATGATCCCAAAGTTCAAATCCAATAACATATTAACATCCGTTAAAGGTTCACAAAATAGTTTGATAAGGGTGCATACTGTCTCCACCATTAAGCATACATGATGAAAGTATTAACCATAGAGACAGTGATGCACAACGCGCGGCCCAAATTGGAATTTATTGTGGCCCACAGACCAGTGTCGTAGTCTTAACGCCCGGGGCGGTCCTTGAATTCGCCGCCCCAATGCTTTCTCTAATTTTGTTTTTAAATCACTTATATTTTTTTAAATTATGAACTAGGAGTTTTTACTACAGGTGACCTAATTTGTTTTATGTATAAATATAATTTCTCGAAAAATATTATATTTATTATTGAAAATGCCGCCTTCTCCCTCCCTCCTTGCTACGCTACTGCCACAGACCAAATAGAAAATTTACCCAAGATCAATTTTTAATTTTAATTAAAATATATTTTGGCATCAAAATAATACCTTTCACACTGTGTGTCAGCAATGCAGGTGCAGTAAATTTCAAGATATGTTTTTATTTATTTTTTTATAGACAGCCATTAAGAGTTAGTTCTCCACAAAAAGGTTGAGAAGTCTTTACAGAGTGGATTAACACAGGAGTATCTGGTATTCAGTTATTGAAAATATACTATAGATGTCAGGAGATTATATCATAATACGCAAAACTTTAGTCTCTGCGGGAACCCGTGAGCAATTGGAAAACAGATAAAAATGGAGTGCATCACTGCTAGTTGTGTAGTGGGGTCGGCGCTCCGACACTTTTTCTAGATGATTTAGAAATTTTGCGATCACGCGGGGCTGGGTTCGATTCCCGGTAAGATCACAGTGAATTTGAGAATTATTCAATTCAAAGTTGTGATTGAAGACTGGGTGTTTGTAATGTCAATTCACATTATTTCCTTTCCTCCCATCCTTCTGATCCTTTAATAACTGGGTGTAGCAATAGCGATTAGTTAACCACTAGTTCTGTTCTAGCCTTATCCTTCATTCCCTACTACTCACTTTGAAAAAAAAGTGAAGTTGAGCTACTGAGTAACAAACAGTTCTCGTAGAAAAAAAAACTTCTGTAGAGATACCTTCATTAGGAGGCCATATGCTCCACATTGAGAGCGGACATGAATAAAAAATATATATATTGGAAGAATGTTTTGTTTGAAACTTGAACCACTGCTGTTAGAGATGTACCATTTTAACTTGACTCAGAACTAAAATTGTCGCCCTAGGACGTGTTGACTATGGCAATGTTAATGATGCGATGGTGGCGCCCTCGCGGGCAGTCAAGTTACGCTGGTACATCTATAGAGCGGCATTAAAATAATATAATTAATCAGCGCTCCCAGACTATTTTAGTTAAAACTACGCCACTGACCACTGTCCTAAAACAGTGGTGGATAAATATGGACTGGACTTTTTTTACAAAGTTGTTTAGTTTTTAAAATTAACGATTCCGTCAACTTCTATCCTAACTGAATAAATTTCTTAAATTAATGATTGTTTAAGCGAAATATGTAGGTTACACCATAACATCCTTAATAATTTGTCACTTAGAACAGGGTTTCTCAACGGTGGGCCATGTGGCCCCCTAGGGGGCCACAAAGATTTATTTTTGTTTCGGGGAGCTACAACACAGTTCAGGGGGGCCACGGGTAATTTTGATCGAATTGAGGATTTCAAATTCCTCGGTGAGCTAAAAAAAAAAAAGGTCTTTCGGAGATATTCTGGGAAAAAGTATACCAAATCGGGGATTTCAAATTCCTCGGTGAGCTAAAAAGGTTGAGAAACACTGACTTAGAATAATAGTGTTGTAACTCCAGTATTTAAAGTTTTGAAATGCACCACTTACATAATCAAATAAAAAGTTATGAATGGCTCTTTGCGCTAACCGAAAAAAAACATTTCACTTGATTGTGACTGAGCAATCGATTTATAATCAGTCCTCAATAAAATAATCCATAATCAAAAATGGTTGAAAAACTGCCAATTTTTTTAACTTATGCATGTTTTTTTTGTAGATCATTATTGTAGATCATTCTAGATATAAACACATCACACGAATTTTCAAACTATATTTTTGTTGTGAATTTGAACACGGGATCGCAACACACAAGTCACGAATATTAACCACTAGGCCAGTGTTTCTCAACCTTTTTGGGAGCGTGGCCCCTTTTGAGTGTCTTTATTTTTCTGTGGCCTCCATACCCCTTTTTTTTTTTAGCTCACCGAGAATTTGAAATTCCCGATTTGGTATACTTTTCCTGTGTATCCTCTGTGAAATCTCTGAGGCCCCCTGGGGGGCCACATGGCCCACCGTTGAGAAACCCTGCACTAGACCACCGCAACTACAAATTTCTTCATTTTTTTATGTAAAAGAATATAACGTAACCCTAAATAGCTCAATTATTTTGTAGCTATTAATTTGAGTTTGATGTTGTCAATAAAATAAGGTAGTATATATTTTTTAGTTTAAAAAATATTATGTAACGTTTTTTTAACATTAAATATTTAAACTTTTCAATCAAAGGTATGGCGTTTATGAAAAAACATTATAAACCGGTTGTGTAAATTATTATTAATAATTTAGTAATGGAAAATTGACCGCACATCACCGATACACTGACGTACGAGAAGAACTGAATCGACTAAGCTACGTATTTAGGTAATTCCCCAAAGGTAACATATTAATTCGCAAAATAAAAATAATTGGTAGTCGACACGGAGCAATATTGGACCAAACATAATGCGTGCGAGCAATAACAATTTGTGTAAATTCCGATGAGAGACCGCTAGTGGTATTGTTAATAAGCAGGCGATAAGTCTTCTGAGGTCATATGATTGAACGATGGACAGTTAATTTAATATAATTATCGTCGTAAAGGAAGAATCTACAAATGTGAATCCAATGAGTGAGGGAGAAATGTGTGAAACAGTAGAGGTCTGCATGGGCCCGGGAAAAGAATATATTTTTCAGAAAAATATTTCTCACCATGGATCATGAGTCAGCCATGCGGCAATGCTATTCATAAGAAACATTTTATAGATTAAATATTTTTTACCACAATGTCATAGATATCCGCTTTCGTGCCTAGATCATAAATAAAGAGCTATGACTACAGGCCGCCTGTTTTTAATGTACCAAAAATGACATAAATCTTATCACAATCACACATTTATTGTTTCCACTCTAGTTCTACTTCTAACCATTTATTGTTTCTAATATATTCCGGCTAAGCATGGATAGGACTAAACGTTCGTAGACCAATTTCAACTAAAAATATTAAGAGTCGCGCCATTTGCAACCTCAAAGTTGCTTATACGCCCGTGCGTTTGAGGCATTGACGTCAAGTATTCTACTCACGCACACATGCGTGTAAGGCACTGAACTGGTTAACAATAGAATCCTTTATTTATAGCAAAAAGCTAAGAAATCCATAAAATTGCGTGACCTAATTTAAACTAAAACGAAAACAAAATTCTATATTTAGAAATGAGAAATTATTGCAACTATCTTGAATATGATTAGGTATCTGTTTTCTATTAGTTTTAAATGTTTAAAAAAAACTACTTTTACAGTTCGTTGTGCCAGCAAACTCTTATTAAATAGTAAAATAGAGTCTTTCAAAATGATTTTTAACAATATAAAGAAACTAGATTTCGCAGCGAAATGAAATTAGCCGTGGCCGGTTTTGTAGTTTAGGATCGGTAAACCAGCCTAGGGCTACAGTGTAGACAAGTCTACAGTTAACACCGTCGAGAGTATTGCATGACACAGGGTGTCTAGTAATTTAGACGCTACGTGCAACGTAGAGGTCTGCACGGGCCCGGGCCTGGCCCACGGGCTCTTACCCGACCCGGCCCGTGGGCCGGGCTCGGGCGGGTAAGCGCAATCGAGAGTCGGGCTCGGGCCGGGCCGGGCTTTGGAATTTGGGATATAATGTTGGGAAAAATATACCAAATTGAGGATTTCAAATTCCTCGGTGAGCTAAAAAAAAAAAAAAGGACTTTCGGAGATAATCTGGGGAAAAAGTATACCAAATCGAGGATTTCAAATTCCTCGGTGAGCTAAAAAAAAAAAAAAAGGACTTTCGGAGATAATCTGGGGAAAAAGTATACCAAATCGAGGATTTCAAATTTCTCGGTGCTTCGGGTCGGGTTCGGGTAACAAGTGCGGCATTAGACTCGGGCCCGGGCCGGGTCGGGCGTGAGTTTTTCGGGCTCGGACCGGGTAGTTTTGTAAAATTTTGGCCCGTGCAGACCTCTAGTGCAACGTGATAAACGAGATCACACTATGTGGTTCATTTTCATAGTAAGCATTCATCGATCGCGTACGGCGGCACGCTGTGCGCGGCCGATAGCGTTAATTGTAGACCGAGGTCTAAGTAATGACTTTTTTTTATTATTCAATCCTTTTTTATACAATAAATAAAATTTACAAAATCAATCACTGAAGTGTGAGAGCTACGTTACGTTTGAAGAGTTTTTTTTTTAACTTGATTTTATAAATAACAGTTCAATAAAATATCATATATTTTGGTGAATTTAAAAAAAACAATTTTTTTTTGACGATTAAATATATTTTTGGATTTCGGGTAAAAATTGTAGCATCAAAACTAGGAACATCAAATTTCGGCCCATGAAAACTTCTAGTTCCAAAAACACCAGTCAATAAGTGCATTAAAGATTGCGCGACATATTTCGCGTTATGCGGGCAGTGTTATAAATATGTGTAAATGAAATACCTATACATTTAATTTTCCAAGGCAGTGGATTACCACAGTAAAAAAAATAATCGATACCAACCTAGAAAGAAAAGAGAAAAAATAAGCGTTCTAAAAAATGCCGCTCATTTTTCGCAGTATGTTTTTTTTTTTAAATATTCGCCAACACGGAATCGCAAGTGGCCGGTTAAATAATAGTCAGATATATACTCAATTTGAATATTTATTTTTAGCAACGGGCAACACTTTATCCAATGATATGGTTCTTTTTTTAAATCAAGGTAAAGAAAATAATCTTCGAGAAAAAATCAAATCAGATAAAAGAAAGTTAAATTTAAACAAGGTTAAGAAAATTTACTATCTGGTGCAAATTTTATGAGGGTCATTTACCTGTGGTTTATGGATAATCCGTTAAGTAAATATTAATTTGTTATTACATTCTTTTTAAAGGACACTTTGCTATTGATAACAGTTACAATAATACGATTTGAAATATTCTTATTTCGGAAGATAACAAAAATATACAGGTATTCATTTGTGATCTGCGTCAACGAATCAATTAAACATGATACACTGTTTTTATCGTTGAATCTTTGAACGAATCACCTTTCGGCATCTTTAAAACTTCTGAAACACAAATTGCTAAATTAAAAAATATAAATTAATATGTACCTATTGCGATTCGGAAGAACGAAATAACACCGATTAGGGATTGCGCAACCGGTATAATATATCAATACCGGTATTCTAAAAAAAAAAGATTAAATAAAGCAACCAAAATACAATACAAACAATTGGGTTTGCAGTACCGGGTGACTAAATCAAAATTGATATTTCATTTATAACAAATGCTGTTATTAAAAATATATCGTAAACTGGTGATATTTTTATAAATAGGGTACGGTTTTTTAAAATAATAATACATCATCAAAAATCTCATCGATTCCGGAACCTGTCAATATTGAGACAGGTCTTAGCTAGGGTATCCAATCCCGGGATCCCGTCCAATTCTGTGATCGTATTGTATCATTATTTGTGTAAGCCAGGGTTTCCCGAACTTATTTTGCAATGGAACACTTCGCAAATCTGGAAATGTTACCGGAACACAGCTTATGTTTTAGGTCGGGTAATTCATAATAGTAAAAATATATAAAATATGTTATTAAATCACTTATTATTTATTAACTAGTTATTTTTAAAACATTCTGCATTCAAATATAAGTAAATAAAGCTCTTAATGATTCAAAATCTATTTTATATGAAATATCGATGTATCGATTAATGGAAAGGACCGGTTTCAGTTGACAGTGCTCGCAATGAGCGAAACCGGTCCTGGCCTTTTTAATAAAATGGAATAAAGTACAAAAGAATATTGTGTTTTTATTAATATAATGCCTTTCCACCAAGTATTGACAGTGAACACCGTAAAAGTGAAATATCGATGTTGATTTACTCGCTTTGTATTAAGATCTCAATTGGTCATATTTGTAAACTGTAATTGTAATACAGTAATTAATTGATATTTGCAATACCGGTATTGATATATTTGTCTGGTTTTGCAAACCCTAGTTAGTGTCCACTTAGGATACGAACTCGTCTAACAGCACATGTACGTACCCGCATTTACGACATATCGTTTCAATTGTAAAATACGTATATACATATTATATATAGCCTTGATGTAATAAGTGTCAACAGCTGATAAAAAAAAACTATAGGTACTTATTGATAACAGCAGGACGACCGCGTGAGTGCGAGATAAAAAAAAACTCTTATCCAATACCTAATTAGTGCACGTTCAAACAAATTATAAACTATTATACTGCATCACACGACGTTTAACTGATGTTTTGTTTTATCACAAAAAAAAATATTATCATTTTACCTCTACAGCCTACGCCAAAGCTACGATCTACGACCGTACAAGCGATATCGTATACACAATATTCACCAATTAAAAAAAACATACACAACATAATTATTATATATTTCCACAAGTCAATCTTTGTCATTGTATCCACTGTTCGGTGAAGGTTAATAATGAGAGAGGCTTACCCAAAAAAACGTTTTTTTTTCAGCTGTGTTCTTTATTGATTCAAGTGTCTTAAAACTGTTAATTCAGTCCATCTCTCTCCCAAATCAAATATACTTTAACCAGAGGTGGGCTGGAGGGGGCTCGAAGGGGCTCGCGCGAGGCCCTTGTTAAATTTGACAAAGGCCGGAGAGCGCCTTGTTAATTTAAGAGAAAACAATATTCTCACATCAAACTAGTACATAACTGCTATTTCTGACTTATATATTATCTACGATAGCTTCAGTATACACAGTAGTACATTTTTAGCCATTGGCATTGATTATTTTACGGTAAATTACACATTGTTACATATTATAAGTGTTTTAAGTAACAATCGATTGCTTATTTAAGTATTGCATATAATTGCATAGGAGTGATTAACAAAATTAACTCCTTCCCCAGAACACCGAGAATTACTTTGAGATTAAACAAGCCCCTTGTTAACGTATTGGCAGCCCATCGCTGACTTTGACAATTCGATATTAGTATAAATAGAATCATGAAATTCTTGTTGGTAAGAGCTTTGCTTTAGCGATCGGACAGGCCTGCGTTCAAGTCCCAGTTAAGTTGATATCAAATTTAGAATTTTGTAGCATGCGAAATATTTACGGTATAATAGACAAGTACCCATTAAATACAGCAAGTATTTAGTCGTAAGATACTCTAAAAATAGTAATGGATCGAAACGAGATCGATATCAATGGCTTTTCGTACATTCGTGTCATCAAAGGAAATAGCATGTCATTGTATCGTAATAAATAATATAAGAACGACATCTTTTGTCTTTCTTTGTAATGTGACCTAGAGTTTCAAAAGCATCTATACCCAACAAGACAGCCTTTAAACGTTAGTCGACACAAAAACATATATTTACTTAGTTCATAATGCCCACCAGTCTTACGTCATACATATTGATACATCAATATTGATAAATGCATTATTTTAAACCTTTCAAGAGGGTCGCGGGTGTTATTTTCCAGTTATTCAATGAATGGCCGAATTCTCTTGCGAATTTCATCAGTCAAATATCTTGGCGTGCAATTTGAGAGCAAACTGACATTCAATAATCACATTAAGATTACTTGCAAAAAAGTATTACAACAAATTTGGCTTAATGATCCGTACCACCAGTCTTTTCGGGAGTTAAAATTCTAATATTAATGTACAACGCTTTGGTTCGAAGCAGACTTGAGCGTGGATCAATTGTTTGGGCCCAAAGAGGCTCGAAATATACCCTTATGGTGGAGAATATTCTGAAGAAATTTTTGAAACTTCTATATATGAGGGTGTATACATATTATCCATGGCTTTTTCCAACTGACTTTCTCTTAGGCATGCTAAACTTTAATAGTTTGAAAATTCGAAGAGAAATGTACCTGGCCATATATTTCCTTCGGCTTACACGAGGCCAAAATGAAAATTCCACCATTCTTGAGAATGTGAATCTAAATGTTCCTGATTATTTTTTGAGAAATCGTGGACATGAATTGTTTGTTCTCCCAAGGTGTAGAACCAGCCTGTGAGGATGCCACTGGGGAGAGCTTTGACGGTGTTCAACAATATTGCTTCGGATGTCGACATATTCCACGTAGACGTGGGTGATTCTATTTTGTATGTATTAAAGTAGAGTTCGTTGGAGCTTACTCAGTTGACTTGGTTGCCATTTTTTGTTTTCTACTGCTTTTAATATTAAATTGTTCTATGATTTTTTTTCTTCATTGTAAAAGTTTTAAATTTATAATTTGTCAACCTTTTTTAATGTTAATTAAATAAATAAATATTTTAACGCCAACGACGTTGACCGCTCGGCCATGGACCCGACAGCCAAATCATCGTATACCTTACATATTATATTATATAATATTGAAAAGATTGTATGTGTGATTAATGTAATACCGGTTGTACTTCATTTGAACATATGTTTTAAACAAAATCAACCATGTTTAATATGATTGACTGTCTCGACTTACATTGATTTGAATTAGATGTGCGTATTGAGGAACCAATATATAGTTAAATAAAACATTTTAGATCAGTGGTCGGCAACCTACTACCCGCGGGTAATTGAATTACCCACTTGGACATTTTGAGTTACCCGCCAAGAAATTATGATAATATTTTTGTTATCAAATTACTTATTCAATAATACTAAGGAAGCCACCAATATTAATTTTTAGTGTGTTTTGTATTTAAACATATAAATCATGTAAACATGTTATGTAATATATACAAATATGTACATTATTTTCTAAAAATGATTTTTTAAAAGAATAAATGGTAAAAAAATATTTTTAACTTTTACCCACTAACCAAATTTATTTTTCAAAAAAAATATTTTTTTCCCAGTCTCTCAAAAGGTTGCCGGCCACTGTTGTAGATTCTCAGTTTCAACAATGCATCATACATTGTAAACAAATTATCTTAGAATAAGGAAAATATTTTTTTGATCTGTAACCCACAAACAAAACATTGTGCAGTGGAGTAGTGTGCATATTATTATATTCTATCAAGTAGATAAATGCATAGATACAAACATGAAATAACGCAGATTCACGACACGTGATTGTGTCGCGTTGTTTTATTATTGGTGCAATAACGAGTTTTCATAACGTAGCTAGGTGATCGAAATATTTATATGAATGACACATCAACCGGCCCTCTCTCTGGATATTTATTTTTTCAATCGTTGCTAATCACTCTCGTTTTGACATGTTTTAAAGATCCGATGGGTAGGAGGAAACTGTTCTGGCAGAAGTTGGATGATAGCCAAAAGAACATAATGATAGTTAACAGAGTTAACAGCAAATGAAGATGTTGGTCACACTTTAATCGTAATATATTTTTTTAATTCATTTATATATTGTATATCTGTAAATTGATTAAAAATACTCTTGAATCCGATTTACTGTTCTTTTGCATTGATAGTTTTCCCATATTGTTATCAGTGGCGGATTAAGCACTTTGGAGACCCCAGGGGCAATAAACTTTGGAGACCCTGCTTTTCGAATAATATAAAAGTGCTGCAAACCTTTTCGTAGAATAGTAATGAATATTGAAAACTGAAATTAAAATGTAAGGTTTTATATAATATATGCTATCTTTGAGCCCCCAATATGTGTAGGCCCCAAGCGCGCGCCTCTTGCGCTTATGGGATAATCCGCCACTGATTGTTATCGTTTTAGGGATAAACGCTGAATAAGTGAGTGGTTCTTCTGTAATCTTGTATTGACCGTGGTTTTCTTTCAATCCACTCATATTTGATAAGTAGCCCAGATGTTAAACGGGAACAAAAAAAACAGTAGCGTAGGAAGGGGGGTGTGGCAAGGGCGTACCGCCCCGAGCGCTACATTTTTGGGGGCTTCATTTTCAAAAATACATACAATATTTTTCGAGAAATTGTATTCATAAATAAAAAAAAAATTAAGCTATCTGTAGTAAAAACTCATTCATAGATAAAAATAGAAGTAATTTGAAAACAAAATTAGAGGAAATTTTAGAGGTGGCAAATTTAAAGATCGTCCCGGGGGGGGCAGGACCCCTTTCTACACCACTGATACCGTGTCAGACCAAACAACGTTAACAAAGAAAACACGCCCCAAAAAAATACAAATGCACATAAAATGGCGATTATTATGTAGGTACCTTGAAAAATGCTCCAAATAACATTTCCCGTATCCCTCCGGACTTGGTAGTGGACGTATAGTCAAGAGTGGATTCAAAATCGTAAGTACTCCCTCCATCAGAGGTGGGGCTGAGTCCCAGTTCATTTCCAAAAGTCCCAGTGTTGCCGTACGAAGTACTTCGCGACAGCAGCGAAACACCCGTCAAATCCATTTTGGATAGTAACACTGTTCACAAAATGCACTCGTGTTGTTTTCTTTTTATATAATATTGTGTTGAATAATATACGTTTTTTTCACACAAAAATGTTAAAATGCACACTTAAACATTGACCAAGTCTAACCTAAGTAGGTAAAAATATATTTGAAGTGCTGTTGTCTCGTCGTCAAACATTACATACTTATTCATGACGGGTGAGGATTCTCAACGACAATAATAATAAAATTAGGATGCCGATATTAACAAAAACAATATGTTGATAGAAATAACGCCGTAATAAGAGTTTAAATAGTGGATACATAATATGAGCCCATTAGAGGTGATGTGAGCCAAGTGGTATTTTAGAAAAAAAAATGTGATATTCTACACGTCGTAAAGTATCGTAAAAGTGAAGTAACCTCAATTAATTAACACATCATAATTGTGTTATCTAAGTAAAATAAAAATATGCAATCCACCAAAACATTAAATAAAGACGTGATTGTGCAAGAAAAAAGTTTTGTTATTTTACCAGTTGGCTCACTTCACCTCTAGAGGGCCTGTATGTTATATGTTTAATACAACAGTTCATATTATGTATATGTCATGATGCTGAAATAGCTTCTCTTATAATAATATTCGTACAAAATACGTCTCAATTTTTAACTAATTATAATAGAGTTCTAACAAAAAAGGTTGATGGAACTTTAAAAAATAGTCAGGACTTTGAAGTTGTGAATAAATCCGCGACTCCGATTGTGACATTTACAAATGGTCCGACTCTGGCTCCGATATATTTTTTTTAAGTTGTAAACTTAGTAAATAAAGGCGTCGGAGTCGTCTGTTTATTTTCGACTCCGACTCAACAGTCCAGTGTTTACGAGTTAAGGTGAGTTGAGTTAAACAAAAGGGAACCAACTGCAAGTTTGTCGAGTGGAGATAATATTGAGGTTCAATGTTTGTACATATCGATCCCTAATCGGCAGAACAGCGTAAGCGGCAATAAATAAATTTTAGATGAATGGTCAAGTTTTAATCATAACAGAAGGTTTTATTTACTTCTTGTAATAAGTTCGCAAAAATATTTCCTTAAATACGGTTAGTATTTCTTGGTCAATTAAAGTTTCTTTTAGCGAGCTTATTACGAGAGGAATTTAAAAAAACAACCCTCTCTAGCAAAATATGTAAATTGTCGCTTACGCGTTCTTGATTTTTTAAACAAACGTATTGAATTTTGCGTTTAACCCTCAGAGACGAGAGCTTTTTTTCAATATATTTTTTTAAGCCATATTGATGTCAAGGATAACTTTTATTCCTAAAAAAAAAATTTAAAAAAAACGCAAAGTCGTTGTATAGAAACCCCGCATGACTATATGGTCATTCTCATTCTTTTATTACCGTGTAATATTATGTAAGGACAGTAGTAAGGACGAGCGTGACCGTATGGGCATGCAAACATTCGGGGTTGAAATATAGCTAAACGTGAAATTTTTAAAAATATTTACAATTTGACCTCTTTAGATCAACATAATTTCAATACAAATGTATTATCAAAAAAACTGTAAATAATTTGATGTTTTGATAAAAAAAATAACAACAGTTTCAAAAAGTCCATTTAAAAAAAAACGGAAATTCAAAAAATCACATGTGCTTTTGGTGACCGTTTCTGTCCCCGTGGCTGATGACTAACTGAAGTCTGTACCCTTTATAACCAATGAGTGAAAACAACGATATTCAGGTAGAAAAAAGATGAATAGTGGGATCAATAGACAACGATGTTTACTGTGACCATATGGTCACGCTCGTCCTTGGTGGGTTAATGAATTGCTGTTTTTCTTGATTCTTGATCTGAGTAATTTATTATTAGATACATATTGTCAAAACACATGACTCTTTACAATAACGGACAGACCTCTAGAGTGCAATTAATTAACAGATTTAATTCATATTTAGCTTTCTGGGTTTGAAAAAAAATTATTGCGTGCTATTTAACGAATTCAATAAATGTATTTCAAATCTATTCAGAACACTCATTACATCACATGATTTTCAAATTATCATGAAATAAGTAGTCAAATTGGCTGTCGCTGGAAAAAAAAAACACCTATATAACAAATCATAGTGTACGTACGATGAGAATCAATTGACAAGTTCAACTTGCACGTAACAAGCAATACATAATATAACACAATCATACACAGCACTGTGATTTAAAAGAAAATTCACGTCAGCGATAAAAATATACTTTACGACACTCCGTTTTAAAAATAACAATAACTAATATAAAAGTTCCGCCATTATCTGAGCGATGAATAACGTTAATTATTTACACAATTGTCTTTGTGCAAAATGACGGGGAAAAGCGTTAAAATCAATTACTTTACAACGAACGAACGTTCAACAATGGCAAAGGAGAGCGAAAATTTTACGTTTGTTTGAATTTTTTTCAGTGTTCAGTATTTAGTAATTTTCATCGGCGGAAACATTCACCCGACCGCGGTATAGACTGGAAAATGATTAATGTTTTATTAGTTTAAATGAGTTTGCGTAGAGATTAAAAATCTTATTATCTTCCAATTTTTCGTTGGCTTATCTCTCTGATTATTGTGTGAACAAATCATTAAACGTAGAGTCGCGGTGCCAATTAGGGCATCCAGTCCCGGAACCTTTTTTTAATCCCGGAATGCCGGGAAAGTTGACCGTAAAATCGTGTAGAATTTCGGGATCGAGAAATTTTTGTTCGACGATTTTAAAATCCTGGGAATTAACGGATTTCCTAAAATTAAAAAATGTTACTTTTAGGGTGTTTACTGTCAATACGAATAGGGGCGGCAAGTCCTAGGAAGCGGAAAATGATAACAGAATACATTTTTTAATTTGGTTTACAATAAATATGATGCCTTAGATAAAAAAATAGCGAAAAATATATTTTCAAAAGATAATATTATGTACGATTTTTATACAGTACTTAACTTTATCATAAAAATCTTCTTTAAATATAACTTTTAGGGTGTTCACTGTCAATACTTGGTGGAAAGGCATTATATTAATAAAAACACAATATTCCTTTGTACTTCATTACCACTTTGTTTAAAAAGGTCAGCACCGGTTTCTGCTCATGGCGAGCATTGTCAATTTATTAGAAAAAATGCTACGACTTTTTTCAGCTCTTTCTATAATTACCAATTTCAAAAACTCAGTTATTTACGGAATTCCCAAAATTAACAGACACGAGAACTTTTTTTTCAACTCTTCCCAGATTTTCCAATTCCAAAAACCCAGGAATTTACGGAATTCCTTAAATGAACAGACGGGGGACTTTTTTTAGCTTTCGCGCGAATTTCTATAATTTACTCTGGTTGCCTATTTTCAACAACTTTTCGAGAATTTCGCACTTTTTGTCATCTATACCGGGATCTCGGTATCACAAAATTGGACGGGATACCGAGATTCTATGAATGGAGGCCCTAGTGCCAATCAACCCTTTGCAGTCTTATGTCGATTTTTAAGAAACAAAATAGAGAAGTAGCATGCAAAATCGGTTCCGTAGCCGAATCAATAACTTTCTTAAGGTTTATCGTATTCAGTTGCGGCGATCGTCAATGTACTGTATAAGCTGCGTACGTGCGCGGTCCCGCAGCAGTGTTTAGATCCTCCGCAAAATCATTGTTGGTTTGGTCAGCCTTAACATTTCATTTTTAAAATATTGGAACACAATTCATAAAATCATTCTTCGCTTCGGTACAAAGCAACCGTGTTTTGGATAATTACTTCCAAAACACTCACGGCAAACATTTGAAAATGTTGCATACTGCTGTGCACGCCAGTTTAAAATTAACGTGTTTAAACAATATGTATAAAAATGAATAAATACGCGTTTTGAAGTCATTCGAAGTCAACTCGAGGAAAAAAGACATCACAGACACCCATACTCAGGTTCTCAAATGTAAGATGTTATATTGACTTTGTCGGCACTTGTAGCCGGACCCATCCGATGGCTATGGTACAGCTTTTAACACTAGTCCAGAAGATCCATAGTGACTGATGATGGATATAATAAAACCAAAGTACCTAGAGATGACAGATTTTTATTTCAAAATCGGTATTTTTATTTCAGTACCTTTCAATAAATCACCATAATCTTTATGACAAAATCGTGTATAATTATTATGTACCCGGTGGAAAAAAGTCGACAATGGACTTCAGAGGGTTAAGAGCCACCATTATCTTCAATGATTTTATGAAGTATTTTTATTATGAGTGTAAATGTACCTTAGTAATAAATCTCGGCGACAATTATCATTTTGCTGTCGAATGAAGTCATTTGGTTAAGGTGTGCAATATATCTAATATATAAAAATGAACGTTTGTTTGTTCGTACTCTATGGCTTACCAAACCGCTGATAGGATTGCAATAAAACTTTGACAAACTTTTTGCTCGCACTTCCGGGAAGAATATAGACATATTAAAATTAACTTACATAAAAATCAATTTTTGTATGTCTGCCATACCGTTCATGCAACTTGCGCAAAGGTTATGGGCGTAGTACAATTAAACTTAGTATTGTCTCTGATTAAACTACAGTAGGTGGCGCGTGTGTCGTACCATAGACAATCGGCAGCAAACGTTAAACAGACAGAAAAAGAAGACATGCCTACTTCAATACACACAATTAAATCTCAAACACTGTCTTTTTCGAGTGGCATTGCAACGCTTGCCGGGAACCGGCTAGTATAATATAAAAAAAATAAAAAATATATATCAATTGTGTAATCCAGTGGTTTTCAACCTTTATGTTACTACGCCTCCCTTTGGAGAAAAAAATATCTTCGCGCCTCCCCATCATTTATTTCATATAGTAATAAAGACACGTTTTAAAGGGTAAATACATATTTTGGACTGTTCTCGCCACCCTTTGCAATAGTCCACGCCTCCCAGGTTGGAAATCGCTGGTGTAATCTACATTATTTCTCAATGGTTTCAATGGCTGCTTTTGAGAGCTAACGGCTGCTATTGCTTAAAGAATATTACTGTTCATATTATAGGTTGTTTTTTTATCAACACAACAGCTGACTGCATGCATTTTATTTATCTTAGTCTTCTTTGAAAGCAAGTCTACTGATGCAACCAGTTTTCTTCAAAATCATTCTGTTAAAACGCTCGTAATGGATAGAATAAAATGCAATTATGGCCACCACTGCATTTAAGCATGCACTTTAAGTGAGTGATCCATTTACAATATCTGTAGTGATAAATTAAAAGTAATTATTGTCTATATATGTTACTGATTACACAATAAACATGTATAAAGTAAACCGCACGTGTAAAAAACTCAATTGCCTACCTATTATCATCTAATCACTTTACAGGAATTATTGTGCCACTTATAATAAGTACCTGTCTATCTATCAATGGATAGAAATGCAAGGAGGATGTACCGTTAAATGATGTTATTTAAATTAGTATTTATTTTTAATGCTAGGTCACAATTATATCAGACGTGTGCTTCACTTCTTTGAGAACAATTTCAGGAAAAAAATTATCTACAATGTATGTCAGTGTCATACGCGCACACACAACTCACCGAGCGCGCGCACATGCATAAGAACAGAGCACACAAAAGGTAGACTAGCTATACCACCACCAGAATAAATTAATTGTCACGATATAGTGTTGTTAATTATTGTCATTATAAAAACATAACCATTACGTTAAGTAAGTCTAAAAACCGTTACGTGGCGTACAATTTTTTAAAATTTTCTTTCAAAGTTGCACAGCCAATGTATTTTGCGCACATAACCTTCGGAAAATTAGAGCTAACATTGGTCCATAAGTGGTAATAATTTTCTGAGTGAGAAGAGTGCAATTGATTTTTGGAAAGGATTCTGTCGAAATGCGGCTCTAAATTAGATTAACAAACGTTCCTCATGTACCTTCTGTAACCGATCTCGTTTTTTTATTATTTCATTTCTACGAGCGCTGAAAAAAGAAATTTGTAAAAGATATGACATACCGGCAACAGTGATTTAAGTTCTGTTATAGCCAATCGAAGATATTGACTCCACAGCGATACCCAAAATGCTGACACCTCTAGATCGGAAAATGAGGCTATGTGGACCGAGCCGCTTTTTGAACACATCCCAAAATATTTAAAATAAGCCCAGCGCAGCCGGGAATCCACAAAAGCAACACTAGCACATCACATCAGGTCAGTACTACAATGAAATTTTGCTTGGTGAGGTCATTTAGGTGCGTTAGTGTGTATCGGTGAATAGCGATGTACAACAAGATATTAGAATTTCATAGCTCAGAATCAATTTTGGTGTATTTTAATGATTAGTGAACATGTGAAAGAACAAAGTAAATATTTTTAACCAAAATTTTATCATGAACAATAATATGTTCAATGCTAACGGCAACACTCCCCAATGAATGCTAATTTTAAAAATCTCACCTCAATCATTTTTCTGAGAATGATCAAATCAGAATAACCATCATCAAATGAGAATAAATATACACATACCCAAACAAATAAACAAAAATATATACCAGATATAAATAAATATATACTTTTGTGGTAAAACATTCAAATTTAATTAATTGAGAATTAAATTTAGAATATCACTTCAATATTGGTGTGAAATAATCAATAAAAGCATGGCGCAACAAAAACTCATTTATTTTGAATTATAAGTATTATCTGTTTAGTTGAAATCAAACAAACTTTCTACAAAAAAAATGTGATTGATAAAAGACGAGTCTTGGGTAACTGCTACCGAGACAATCTCAACGTTAAAAGCTGAATGCATAACGATGGGGAAATTTTGAGTTTTTTTTCGTTTTTTTCGTCGCACTATTTTTAACATAAAAAAAATATTTATGTCCTTTCTGTCACCCATCAATGAGGTATCAAAATATTCAGCAAGACAAACTACTATGCTAGCTAACTATTATTTAGAGCAATTAAATCTTTTATGTTTCTCGCCTTGCACATTCATTTCATTGTTGTTAGATTCCAAATTTTCCAAACATTATTAAAATTGTCTTATACATATATACTTCTCGACAGGGTTATTATTGAATGAATTATTTCACCCTACAAGGTTTATTAATGCACGATGAAAGTTTGAACCAGTGTTTCTTAACCGTATTGAAAGAATCGCCCCCTTTTGCAGAAATAAATTATCCAAAATTACCTAACGCCCTCCCCCCTCATTGAGGAATTTGAAATCCTCAATTCCCTATACTTTTCTCCCAAAATATCTCCGAAACTCGAAATCTTCAATCGCCCCCTCGCAATTCTACAGCACCCCCAAATTCTGAAAAATTAAAAACGCCCCCCCAGACTTCTAAACGCCTCCGTTAAGAACCACTGGTTAAAACAGATATGAATAATACAAAACGAAAAAACCAGATAGCATAAATATTTCCAAAAAAATAAGTGGGTAATCTCTATTATCAGTTACTATTGTTTAAATAAGATAAAATTGATTGCCATTATTTAAAAGCAATTTGATCGCAATAATATCTCAAGGATATAAATAAGATACAATCAATAAGTAATCCACGTACTACATTTATTGAAGTAGAGAGATCGGTAGATTTGTATAATTACCTGCAATCTGACTGATCACGGAAAAAACCTATTATCTATACATCGTGCCCATTCTCAAACAAAAAATCTAACAATAATGCAGTTAAATTTAGATATAATGGAATATTGCTGACGAGGGGTGGCACGTTAAAGCCGAAAGTCTGTTAGGCAATGGTCTGCAATAATACATGCCGTGTACAGCATGACACCGTACGCGGCCAATGAATGCTTAGGCCTAGGTCTACAATAAGCACGTACAACATTAAAGCATTTTTCCCTTCTTCTTCGGGGGCGGAGTCAATAATCCTGAAATTTTCATGACTATTAACTTGCATGCTCCCAATTTATTCGTACGTGGACAAAACTTGATCCTCGCGCAGGACGTATGAGTCGCCAGTTTCATGGGTCGTTCGACTGATCAACTCATTGCCTAGAGAAGTGGACATTTTTAGTGACAGTATTTGTGAACTGTTTGTTAAGTTTTACTTTTTTATTTCTTTATTTTATATGTTGATTTTGATGTATTATGTAGTGTTTTTTTTTTATTTTTTCTCATTGTATTAGTCAAGTGCATGGCGAATTGGCGTCAGCTGTAATGTCATGTACCGTACTTTTAATTTTTAAACAATAAATAAATAAATAATGGATAATTGTAGACCAGCACCTTAAATAAAGTAGGTTTTCCAATGGTTTTTTTTTATAAAGAAAATAAACGTTGCAATATATATACAACATCAGTGAAGTTTCCATAAATGGATTAAAAAAATAATCTATGGATACTGGACGAGACCAGCACGTGTCCTAAATTGTACATTCGCAGAACATTGTTTATGAGCAATGAATCTTCTGGATTTAAAAATGTATAGTAGGATATTAAAAGGATGTTCTGAACAATTTTCAACATTTTTCCATTAATTTGTGGTTCAAATTGAACAAATGAAATAAATTAAATTGAAATTCTCTTAGAAAACAAGTAAATTAAGCATATGTAAAACTTCAAAAACCTTACTCATTTCTAACTGCATCTAAATGTTTATTATACTGTGCTTAAGATCTTGTAAAAGATTCTCGGTCCTCTCTGCGTGGATAACATAAATCAGACATTGTCAGAAAGGTTAAATTTTAATGCCGTATTTCACACATGTGGAAGCCTACAAAATGCCACACGTTTTGATTGTTTGTTAAATTGAATTCTACTCACAGTTCCTACTGCTGCCACTTCGGTTTCTTCCTCTGGCATCTTGTTCGCCGTGCTGGTCTGCGAGATGATCATCAGCAGGCCAAGAACGAGAACCCCAGACAATGTAGGCCGATCCATGATGAATTTCTTTAAAAAAAATGTATTTATAATGACATGACACTATGGTAGAGCTACAGAGCCGAAGCAGAAGCTTGCAGCAGTGAAGCAATTAAGTTTTACCTGGATAAGTGGAGCGGTAGCATGGAAAATTTTATGTGTTGTGTTGTTCTAGGTTTTTCACTTGATATTCAAATTACGTTCTAAAGTCATATGCATTTATTTTTCAAGTATTAATTCTAATTACTTTAGGCATTTCGTAACACTTGAATTATTGTATGACCTATTGAAACTGTTTTTCCAGAGCATGGAGCGGATAATGGAGTTGAGCTGGAGCAGGAACTTTGATACTGGAACGGAGCAATTCAAAAAGTGGCCATCTCTAATACACTGCATTATAGCAATGTTTACTTAACTGACAACCAACTTACAATAACTTATATAGACAACAATAAGTATTTTCTCGTGTTTGTCAGGTCACTATAGTTTGACCACTACATGTAGTCGTCACCAGTGTTTCTAAAGCTTTATGTCATTTGATATGAGAATAATATGGTTGCAGTAATTTCATAATAATGTAATAGGTTTTTTAACTTTGAATATGGATTCCACTGTGGACAATTTTGTGCATACTGACAGAGCATTTGAATACATGTAGATGCCAAAAATCAAAGCCCAGGCCGCTAGTGACAAAACATTTGAGTGTACAAAATGTAAAGTGATTCATATTTCATGAATTTGTGATTGAATGCATGTATAGGAAGTCTGAATTGCCTCCAAACTATCCAATCTTGCTTGTGAGATCGATTAACAAACCAGGCTTATGTTGTGGAGCTTGTGGGTTCAAAATTTAATATATTTACATATCTGTGTGTATATTATAATTGTTTAAACTAGAAAAATTAAATAGTGATAAGGTGTTATTACTTTTCATGTACTATGCCATGATCTGAAAGGCAATGATTGAGACTTTTCAATATTTACCATTTATAAGCTTTTGTTTGTTGAGTAGGTAAGGTTATGATCATTAATTTTACTTGATGAACTGGAGGAATTAACAAATTTATAAACGGAGTAAATAGCCACCAGAAACATTGTCTCACGTGATTTAAAAAAAATCAATTCAACTACACCTTATTCTCTTTTTGTATGGATTCATCTTTACGCGGATTTAAAATAACATGGTCCAATTTAACGGAATCTATGTATCATTGTTTACATTCACTTTTTTACAAAACTGTTTTTCATGGAACTTATTCCCGTCATAAAAAGAGAATCGAATGAGCAGCTCTTGTATCACTCTTATTCGATTGCAGTGTCCACAGGTTTGAATCCCCGAATGGACACTTTCCTTCATTGATTAATGCATTGTTCTGAAAAGGGATGAAAATCTATGATCTTTCCATTTTCACGTACCCATCATATAGAGATTTGCAAACCAGGATGCAATTAGGAAAAAACTTGTGGTTTGTAAATTTAAAAAAAAAAGGGTTTTTCCTAGCCCCAATCTTCTAAGCTTATAGAGATGTCAATCATCTAGATTTTTAATTTTCCAGATCGGAACTCTTATTTACTTACTCAGACTTATCAACTTTAAACAAATTACATAGTAAAATTTTAAATAGACAGTGAGTAATATTTGAAATATCACTAAAGCAGTGGTACAGATTTTAATATATAGGCAGCCGTCGGCAACTGGTGATCCACAAGGAAATTGTCCGCAGATGCATGTTCTGTCTCACTCTCTCATCTTGTTTTATATTCTTCGCTTTATTCACTTTTATTTAAATATATAATATTTAACACAAGTCCATTTGGTGGTCCGCCGGATCAAAACGTTGACATATTTGTCCATCTAGTATTCGTGAGTCCAAAAAGGTTGCCGGCCACTGATATAGAGAACGTAACGGAGACGATGTCGCCTAGCGGTTTAATTGCGATGTGAACGATCACGGATTCCAAAAATTTGACTGTGAGGAAATAATAAAAGAAATATCTGGCTCAAGAAAAATTATGAACCAGATCAAAAAGACGAAGATTCCCAAAGAGAGAAATATTTGTCCTGCGCATTTTGAAGATTTTCAATGCTTAGATGTCGCCGTGAAATGGTGCGAGTGTCGGGAATAAAAAAAGGAAACCGAGACAATTTATTTATCTCAAGGACAGCCACCTTTTAACAATTCCTTGGTTGAATTTCTTACTAAAAATAATTTTATATTATAGCCATATCTGCGTATATATATA
>CM062829.1:1623787-1730984 GCA_031772345.1 Himalopsyche anomala
TAATATTACACTTTATAAATCAATAAATCAATCTTATAATTAATACGAAAATCGTGAGAATGTGACAGGTTGCAATTGTTTTCTTATTCTGCTACTGTTTCATACTTCATTTGTTTTATTCTAATGCACGAAGCACATTTGAAAATAGAACGTCATACAGAACAAAACATAGTATGGTATGGTATTGAGTATACATAACATCTCCCCCCTAAAGAATAAACTTATTGGTAACTTAAATGAGTTTATACAATAAATATATGATTATAAGAAACATTGAGATGATGTACATAAGGTATTGTAAGTGATTGTAATGGAGGAGATAGATTTTATTTATTTATTTGTTACTTCCAACAATCATCATTTAAGATATTTACATCTGGAATAAATATATAATAATTTTATGTTTGTACATTTTCACTTATTAGGATTACATTTTAGAGTAACTTTTACATTGAGGTTTTACAAATAAAATCTTGGTTACATAGTTGATAACAATTTTATATAGTATGTAAGAGTGTATATTGTGATTTTAAGGTTGAATAAACATGGTATTTTTGAGATAATGTAATGATTGTCGTAATCTGTTTTAAATCCACTTACTGTAAGGGATCTAAAATAGCAAGTTTCACTCTGTTAGTGTGAACTTTGATTAATTTATTTTTTACTTTAATAGTAATATTAAGAGGACTGTTGACTTTTATGATTTCGTACGGACCTTGGAAGTTAGGAGATAATTTTTTAGATTTATTTAGTTTAGTAGCATTATTTGTTAAATATATTTTATCACCGATTTTAAATTTTCGTAAGGTTTTATTTTTGTTATGCCTTAATTGTGTGTCTTCTTTTCTTTCAACTAGATTCTTTCTAGCTATTTCGTGTGATTTGGTTGATTTGAGCTTAAAATTGTCTAAAAACGAATCGTATGTATATTTAAATTCGGGTATTATTATAGCTGTTGGTAGTTTAGGTGAGTTTCCGTAAACTAATTCGAAAGGTGTACATTTTGTAGCAGTGTGTGGAGTAGTGTTATAGCTTAACATAGCAAAAGGTAACCATTCGTCCCAATCGGTTTGACTTGGAGATATGTAATGTTTTAGATAGTCGGCTAGAGTAGCATGGCTACGCTCTAGCGCACCATTACTAGTAGGAGAATACGCACTAGTTTGGATTTGTTCGATTTTAAAAAGTTTGGCTACTTCTTTAAGTATGTTTGAAGTAAAATCTTTTCCTTGATCGGTAAGAATTTTTTCAGGGATGCCAAATTGACAAATGAAATTTTTAGTTAATTGAGATGCAATTGTCATTGCTTCATGATTAGGAATAGGGTAACATTGAGAATATTTTGTAAGATCGTCTTGAAGAGTTAAAATATATTTATTTCCACTTTCGGTTAAAGGTAATGGACCTACTATATCTAAGGCAATACGTTCAAACGGTTTTCCGCTTATAGGAGAGTCATGATACTCTTTAAGTATTTGTGGTATTTCGTCGTGATGAGGATTTATTATTTTGTTATGACAGATCGTTATATTTATGTTTGAGTTGTGAAAAACATATTGGATAATTTTCTTTATCTTTTCCCAATTTAAGTTGTCTAAACCACTATCAAGGCATGGAAAAGAGATATTTGTTTCTTTATCACTATGTAGAATATTTTTTAAGTTACATAATGCTTGAAAGATAGAAAGGTAATTTGATTTTTCCCAAAAGTTTTGTTTCGTTATTAAATGGTAAACATTATTTTTATTTTCTGTTGATTTTAATACGTCTCCTACTTTAGAGTGTGTATTTAATAATTCGTCATAATTAAAGATCATTGAACTTATTTCTAAAGCTATTCCTTTAGACATCGATTTGTCGTTAGAAATACAATGTGCTATAGATTGCTTTTGATTAAGAAGAGATTCATCTATTTCATAAAATTTAACGTTAAATGTTTCATTTTGTTTTTCTAGGAAGTTGTCATACGAAAAAGTTTGAGAGGTCATGGTATTTAAAATTTGATTTTCGATTCGAGACAATGCATCAGCATTAGTATTAGAGTAAGATAATTGCAATTCATTTTGCAATCGTTGTTGAGATTGATCTTTATTTGTTGAATTTAAATATTCTGCCTGAATGATTTTTACATTCCGAGTTATTTGATAATTTTCTGAATTATTAGGAGGTTGGAAGTTTTTAGAATTACTGAGAGTTTGATTAGTTTGTGAGTTATTATTTGAAGGATTTTGATAATATTGATTTTTTACGTTGTTGTTGAATTGTTGAGATTGATCATTATTTGTTGAATTTAAATATTCTGCCTGAATGATTTTTACATTCCGAGTTATTTGATGATTTTCTGAATTATTAGGAGGTTGGAAGTTTTGAGAATTACGAGGAGTTTGATTAGTCTGGAATTTGTTATTTGAAGAATTTTGTTGATATTGATTTTTTACATTGTTAAATTGTCTTTTTCGACATTCTTCTAAGATGTGTCCTGATTTTTTACAGTATCTACAAAATTTTAAATTGTATTGAGATGTAAGATTACTGACAAATTGATAATGTTCTGAATTTAGAGAGTGTGGCTTTGATTGTTTGGTGAAATAATTATGATTGTTCTTATTTGGGTTAGAGTTCATTTCCCTAACTGCATTATTAAACTTTTCTTCTTCAATTGCGATATTTTTTGCTTCAATAAGATTTTTGGGTTTCGAAAGCCTGACTACTGTTGATAGTTCACTGGTCATACCTAAAATTAATGTATTAAGAGCGCTGTCTTCAATTTGTTTTATTCTCCCTTTCAATTCTTCATCGTCCTTGTTCGAAAATCGAACAGCTCCGATAAGATTATTAGTGCAAGTTTCAACTCTTTGAATGAAGTTTATTACCGGTTCGTTAAAGTTTTGTTTACAATTTCTTAATTCAAGTTCTAATTGAGATGTGTGTTTATTTTCACCGTAGGTATTTATTAGAAATGATTTGAATTCGGCATAGTTTTTAAAATTATAATTGGCAATTGTGTATTTGGCATTTCCTACGACGCAATGAATCATAAATTTTAGAAGTATGTTTTTTTGTTGCTCTGAGCATAGTTCGTATACAGTATCACAATCTTTAATAAAAGGATACAGATTTCTTTTCTCTCCGTCAAATGTCGAAACAAACTTCATCAATGTATCGATAGTGAGTGTAGGCATTTTGATGTGAAAGTGTATAGATTGAGTAAGAAAAATTGTTACAAAAGTTACTCACAGAATATGATGAATATTATATTGCATAAGGTTTAAACAAACGTTGACTTGAAGATGAATTTGGTTCTAGTAGTTGTTGAAATAGGTTGTTGGCAGCTTAGAGATTTTTCTTGTAGTTGGGTTTAGTTGGAATCGGCAAAGAAGATGTAATTGAAGTCGGCAAAGAAAATGTAGTTGAAGTCGGCAAGAAGATGTAGTTTGAATATTCGATGATGGATTTCGCAGAATTTATTGTCACCATGTAGAAGTTGAAGATTCAATAGTAGATTTTGTAGATATATCGACGTAGAAGATTTTCGATGATAGATTTCGTAGAATTGGAGATTTAGTCTTATTCTAGTTTCGTATTATTATTATATTTGATTTATTATAATTTCCGTTCGATTTAATCGATGTACTTTTATTATATTAGATTTATTTTGTTCGTGTATTTGATTCGTGCTAATTTTTAAAGAATTTTATTCACCGTTAATTTATTGTCACCATAAATTTCTTAACGTTATTTTAGCACATATCCTCACTTCTGACACCAATTTTTATGTTATGTTTATTGTTTTTACTAAAACACTTTTATGTGTTGGTTCAATTTTATTTAGATAACATAATATTACACTTTATAAATCAATAAATCAATCTTATAATTAATACGAAAATCGTGAGAATGTGACAGGTTGCAATTGTTTTCTTATTCTGCTACTGTTTCATACTTCATTTGTTTTATTCTAATGCACGAAGCACATTTGAAAATAGAACGTCATACAGAACAAAACATAGTATGGTATGGTATTGAGTATACATAACAATCTCATGGAAACAGTGTAATCACCTTAAATAAACGTCGATTAATTCTAAATAATCATTATTCTTTGCGCATAACTATTTAATAGGGGATTCCTCCAATGCCAAAAGGTTTAATAAAAACAAGCTGAAAGAAATTTGAAGGATACTTGAACAGTATCAAGTCTACGTATTATTGCAAATAAACAAGTTTTTCCGTCATATTTATATGCTGACCTTTCGTCAACGACTTGTAAGTAGGTTGATAAACAATATTTAAAAAATATCGATAGATAATAATTATTGGCAATTAAATCACAACATCAAATAGTTTTCGAACGTTTTATTAATGGCAGGTATATAAAAAAAAAACAGTTTCGTTACAAAAACTGTATGAACTTCCTTACATAATTTATTCGTGTCAGTTATTATATTATAGATGGATTTTATGCAATATTCAATCAATTTTTCAAACAAAAACTTTCTCGTAACGTGTACTGATTTTTTTACTCAATCAACTATTGTTCATAATGGCAATTGTAAGAAAACAATCAAAAAATATCACATTAATAATAATGTTGATTTCATTTTATCAATATTAAGCCGGGAAATCCCGACCTTTATTTTGGCGACAGTATCAATTACTCTGAACGATCATAATTTGGTAAATGCAATGTCAACTCTAGAAACAATAATTAATTCTAGCACTCGTAATTTTGAACTGTTCTTACTTTTTTAGATTTAATCAAAATATTTGATGGTATTGTTGATTCTATAATGTCACGCTTCAAATGTTTCGAATAATAACCAGGTTGGTTTCGGACCTTATCAGTGACGTTCCTAGGCTATGTGCCGCCCCTAGGCAGAACCCTAAAATAGCGCCCACTTTCAAGGAATACATGTAAAAATATAGAAGTTCGAATCCTCTCTCACCTACGTAATCAAGCAAATATTTTATTACTTATTTCGTTTTACTTTTAGATGATTCATAATATATGTGTACCTTATTCACAAAGATCCTCATAAAATAATATGATCCAAAATCCCATATTATTATATAATTATGAAAAAATAGATATTACCATACTACACATCATAAAAAATAATGTAAATTTAAAATGCACTTACATTACATTTTATTTTTTTAACCATGTCCGCTCCCAATGTGGAGCATATGGCCTCCTAGTGGAGGTATCTCAGCAGATTTTTTTCTACGAGATTTGTTTGTTACTCAGTCGCTAAAACCTCACTTTATTTCAAAGTTAGTTGGGAAAGAAGGATAAGGCTAGAACAGGACTAGTGGTTGACTAATCGCTATCGCTACACCCAGTTATTAAAGGATCAGAAGGATGGGAGGAGAGGAAATAATGTGAATTGACATCACAAACACCCAGTCTTCGATCACAACTTTGGATTGAATAATTTTCAAATTCACCGTGATCTGACCGGGAATCGAACCCAGACCTGCGTGATCGGTAGAGCAAGCTCTGACCAACTGGGCCACAGCAGGCATTATATATAAGTATTATATATCGATTATTTATTTGGTATTCTGTTTATCAAATACATACATTGAGGCATCGTATTTTTTCTTAATGTCAAAAATATTAAGTCATCAAAAATTTGTGATCATTTACCGCTCGCTAGGACTTGCCGCCCTTGGGCAACTGCCCTACTCGCCTATGTCCTCGGGACGCCCCTGGACTTTATTGTGTTATCCTCAGTACTTCAGTTAATCAGGGTAAGCTACATTACGGTGGAGGGATTTGAGAGTCTGATAATAATGTTTTAAAAAAGAAGCAATCGGGCTATCATACTTTATTGAAAAATCTTCGGCACTTGACTTAATCAACGTTGTAGTACGACGTAGGGGTTCGAGAGCCTGAAAAGGTTCTGCAAAATGTTTACGAGATCCCTAAACCATTACCTATTTTTGTGAACCGCTCTCGATGTGGGACATTTAGTCTATTACTCAACTATTTATTTCATAGATAATAAGTTAATGTATCGCTCTCTCCGTGTCCCTTAGAGGTCTGCACGGGCCCGGGCCTGGCCCGCGGGCTTTTACCCGACCCGGCCTGTGGGCCGAGCTCGGACGGGTAAGCGCGATTGAGATTCGGTCTCGGGCCGGGCCGGGCTTTGGAATTGGACTTTCGGAGACAATCCAGGAAAAAAGTACACCAAATTTCAAATTTCAAATTCCTCGGTGAGCTAAAAAAAAAAAGGATTTTCGGAGATAATCTGGGGAAAAAGTATTCGAAAAGAGTTTCGGGCTCCGGGTCGGGGTCGGGTAACAAGTGCGGTATTAGACACGGGCCTGAGTTTTTCGGGCTCGGACCGGGTAATTTTCTAAAATTTTGGCCCGTGCGGACCTCTAGTGTCCCTGTATTATCAGTTCAAATTCACCTGTACACTTTAAAGTTTGAAAAAATCGAAAAGCGAAACCCAGGTTGTCAGAGACAAAACGTTTGGGAGTGTACATTTATTTTTACTAAACAAAATTTATTTATTATTCAATCAAAAATATGTATAGATATTATATGAATCACCGTTGTATTAAATAACGAAAAATAATTGCCTATAAAGGCACTTTTTACCCGCCTTTTAATCAGCGATCAATCAATCTCTATTTCAAAATGTCGGTCAGTTACAAAATCACATTTTTCGACATCTCTCATGGTCGTTTTTATCACGCATATTTTTTATACACACCCAGATGTATTTAGTTGATTGCAATACTACTAAAGATTAAGTAACAAGCAGTTTTCGTTGAAAAATAACTTTCGTTGAGATACCTTCATTAGGAGGCTATATGCTCGACATTGGGAGCGGACAAGGATAAATAAAATGAATGATTTTAACAAGCCCATTGTTAAGATATTGTTAACTAGATAAATACATAAATAAAATATACGACCCAACCTTCATTAGATCTAAAATCGTCTGCTGTCTGCATAGCATCGTGCTTACTGCATACCTGTTCTCCAAATAAATCTACTGTCGGTATTCTTCAATTTCTAAAATCGTATGCGGTGCGAATTAGGACCTTCGCGAATTTAAGGTAGTGCCCATAATAATCTTTATCTAATAATAGATACAATTTGTTACTAATTTATTTGAATAAAAGTAGTCATCCGAAAAAGAAAAATTCTAAAATTCATCGTCAATTTCTGATTGAAGTTTCGCTCATCGCTGCGGCAACTACCATTTATTTTTCTCTGAGTAATTTAAAAAAGCGTTTTAGTACTGAATGTGTTTTGCGTTTTGCGGCAGGAATGTCTTGTAGATTTTTTAAGCGACTAGATTAGATAGTTGGAACGAACTTTGAATCTTTTCGCTAATGAAATTTTAGTTTTTATTTCAAATTTCATTTGATCAACGGAAGATCTTAAAAATAGCTTCTCAAATAAACGGGCTGTACGCTTTTTCGTAAAAGGGACCCGAAACATAAATAACAATCGATCCCCTGAAACAGGGCTTCCCAAACTATGTTCCGCGGAACACTTGTGTTCTATGGGACTTAAATAGGTGTTCCATGAAAATTTGCAATGTAAATATACGCTGCAACAAATTTAATCATTTTCTACTTCACATTAAAAATTGAATGATGGTAAATCTCCACTGATTTTTAAATCATCAATTATCTAGGTACAGGCAGAGATTTGCTTACTCATAACATGTCTTATAAATAAAAGTGGTTTATTAACATATCGACTGTGGAAAGGAAAAAGGACGTAACCCACACATATCAAATTTTACAGGAGACGCAAAAAGCGTATGATTTTGGGCCATATGCAAATTATGAATTATACACAACCTTGAAGTTCACGGAGACTTCTATACTGGTGTTAAATTTACATAATCTAATATTATTTAATGAAATTGTCTGGAAAAAACCTTTATTTCAGTCTATTTTCTTGGTTTTAATTTTTTACAAGGTCAACTTTTTCAACCTAAAAGCTAAATTTAGATACTAATTCGACATTTGCAGCTTACTTCTTTTTGATAGAATCTGTATCAAGTTGTATAAATTGTGATTATCAAAAAAAAGGTGTTTTGCAAAAATTTTGGGTTACGTCCTTTTTCCTTTCCACAGTCGATATTCAAAAAAAAAACTCTTACTAATATAAATTACCCGACCTAAAAAAAATAGCTGTGTTTCGGTAACATTTCTAGATTAGCGAAGTGTTCCATTGCACAATTAGTTTGGGAAACCCTGCCCTAAGAGATGAATTACTTCCTGGCTTACGCCAAGTAATATTTTAGGGAAAAATGAGTCATATATCGTAAAATTAACGTGAGTTCAGTAAATACACACTACAATAGTGTTATTTCCATAAAATTAAAATAAGCAATCCACCAAAATTCCAAATATAGACTTGATTGTACGTATCAATCTAAAAGTTTTACCATTTTACTACTTGGCTCATTCATTTTTGTAAAAAATATTTTTTACGGCAGTAACAGTGATTTTTATTTGTGAATCTATTTTTTTAAATTTGTTGAATATATCAAGATGTAGCTGCGTCACTCACTACCTTCGAAGACATCTTTATACTTGATCGCCGAATCTGTCTTATTTAAGAATACAATTCATTTCTTTCTCGTTATGTTATTTATATCTAGTTGTGTACGGATTTATATCAAAAGTAAAATTTTGAAAGTTTTGGATAGAAAACCGTGCGGGCTTCTAACTTCCGCTGTCTTGATGTACAGGAAGTGGTGCGCATGCGCTCCTGTAGGTAATACCTTAAATGGCCGACGGAAGTTACCATATGTCATCATCCAGACAGGACTTCTCAATATTTTTTATTACTGCTTTAAAGCTTTTTTTTAAATTAACCGTAATTTATTGAGGTGTAATTTATGAATGACGACATATAAATTTAGGCCTTTCTTTCTTTACTGTTTCTTCTATAGTCTTACTTGGTCACAAATATTGAATCCACCCCCACCCCCTCTAAATGAATCAGGACAAATCGTCAGATTATAGTCATCCCTCTCCTCTAGTGAACTCAGTGAAGTCAAATATGGATGGCCCTCTATAGGCTATTAAAAATGTCAGAGTGATTGTAGATAAATACCCATTGACGGATTAAGCACTTTGGAGGCCTCAGGCGCAACAAAATTTGGAGGCCCTGTTTTTCGAATAACATAAAAGCGCTGCAAAACTCTGCGTAGAATAATAATGAATATTGAAAATTTAAATTTAAATATAAGGGTTTAAATAATGTATTCTATTTTTGAGGCCTCAAATGCACTTATGGGGTAATCCGCCACTGTATATACCTACTAATGATTTTACAGCAAACAATCAACTTTCTATACTTGCATATTTATATATAGAGCACTCACAAATACTTGTAATATTTTAATGAAAGTAATTTATTAAGCATAGTTAATACCGAGTCTCTAATCAAATAATTCATCCGCCTTCTGATCATCAGTAAATCAATAGATTTTTCCACTAAGCTTGAGCTAGTTTTTTTTAATATTTGGTCTAATGTGAAGGAGTCAACATTGTTGCTTCGATTTCAGTGCTTGGGTTTTAGTCCCAGTACAGACAGTTTCATAAATTGAATTATATTCAAACTCATCCGATCCTTAAAACAAGGTGTAGCAAGAACGATAAGCTAACCACTACTCATGTTCTAGCCCTATCCAACTATTCTTACGCTATTTTAAGAAGAGAGGGTGAAGATCTGAGGAGCTAGCAGTTCTCATAAACAAATTTATGTTGAGATAAAAAACACTATATTTAAGTGGACACGGTTAGAAATAAAATTGATTTACTTGTTCCTGAATCAATGTATCATCTTATTTACAAATGTGTGGTAAAAATGATTGACGACATATTATCCACTATTCTTTGTAGAATACTTTCGCTTACCTCTGTGTTCTACTTTTATTAAATAATTATTACGAAATCAAAGAAATAACAGATATTATGTATAAACATATATCCGATTTTATGTTACAGTTTGCAGAGTATTATGCGTACTGTTTATTTGGTGAATCACACATCGTCCATTTAAAGAGAAACTATATTGAAAGAACTGTATATGTGATCTTGTTGCGATCATTTTGAGCTTTTGTGCAATAGTTCAGTTTCTTATTTTTTTATCGAGCACATGAAAGAATGTATTTTTTTCTCCAAGTCTCCATTCTGTACTCACTCCTGACTCAAAGCAAAAGAAAGATATATTGGCTATCTATCAGTCCAACGAAATCTATCATTTAATGCATACCTTTTATGCAAGATGATGTAGGATATGAAAATAAGAGTTCATCTTCACCATATGTGAACGGATATGGTGAATAAAATTTCCACTGTAGTAAAATATTTTACAACTATACTTATCTTTTCTTTTCTTTAAAACTTATTTTCACAGAGATTATCTCACCTCCGCCGAGTTGTAGCACACTTCAAGGAATCATTGTTAACTACAGCTGTAAAGGAAACATATTAAAATAAATACCAAAAACGGCTAGCAATTGAGATTTATTTACACATTTTTTTAAACACGCTAAGCAATAATAGTTAATTATTTACCATAATATATACATCGAGGTATCTTTCAAAGACAAAAAATAACATCTATAACCATATCCAAAGACAATCATGGTAATTAATTTATTATTACAATATAATAATCTGATATGTAAGTTTTTTTGATTTATAACAATTTTAATTTTAAATAGATCATATTAAATACAAAGCAGATATTAATAATTAAGAAACATAATAATATAACAGTGGATTACTTACTATAAGATACTAAGAAATATATTTTTGAAATCAATATAAGTAATTTGTAAATATAGTCAACTTTTAGACCGATAATGAGTAGTAAAAATTATTATATCTGACGTTGAAAGTCTAAGTGAAGCGAATAAATGTACAGTCAAATATCAAAGTTTAAAATAAAATTAGTTTTTTGGTTTGATTTGCATAATATGATAGAAAATGAATTGTTAATTATTTTTGAATCCGCTATCTATATAAGGATTTAATAGAATGAAGTAAAAAGACAATTCATTTGCTCGAGTACATGTTAGTTACCGAATCAAACTTTTATTTATTAAGTTGTGTGTATTTTTAATTTATTTTTTCAAAAATATCAATAACTATTAACTTTCAAGTGGTTGGACATCTATCAAAAAACAATTCAACTAATTATGTTAATATCCATGTTGGTGGCTAGATGTCACTACCACAACAAACATTTGTTCAATATGTTTTATTTAAAAAAGAAAATTCATCGCTACTTCCAGTTTGCTTTTAGTGAATTAAGTAAGTATATTTTATTTCACCCTACTACACAACCGAAACTGAACTTTCATACTTACCTAAATGTCTATTTAGATTTTAAATTGTAATTATGATATATTCTCTGATGATTTTTGCAAAATGAAATTGTCGAGTAGTATTTCCTGAAAAATTTTATTAAAAAAAAAATCTTTCGCTTAATCCTAAAACCTCTTCCATTCTTCCAAAAAAACAATCCAACAAATCTCGAGTCAATGTAAATACTATAACAGTTTATTCACACTGTATTTATTATCATAACCTACAAATACGTATAATTGTTGGCATGTTTTGTGCATTTGATTTGATTGTTTATTTATAATATTTTTAATCTCAAAATAAACTAAAAATTAATCAAATCATATAAAATCACTACAACAGTAACAGATACTTTAACAAAAACATAAATTTATTGTAAATACTCTCATCAAATGATTAATAGTACATCCACAAAACATTTTGTCATAAATAACATTCATGGATATCAAAATTATCACAAAGCTGTATAAACCATTTCATAAACTCTGGCATAAAGATCCTTAAATATTAAGACAGTTTCTTTTTTGGGGACGATTTTCTTAAGTTCTATAAATAATATTTATAATAATTACTGAGTAATTATTTTCTTGGCCTTAAAATAAGTAAATAAAATATTATATTACTTCCATGCCTTACGATATTTTAATAATAAAAATAGACTTTGGTATATAATACATATCTCAAAAGAATCTAAAATTATGTTTAATAAGAGAACAAAAATCAGCATGAAACTTTTAATATATATTGAATCGGGAACCGAAGAGATCTAATTCAAGATTGACTATAATTTTATTCTTTCTAACGCCTCCTTCATTCTCTAGTTGCCGAATAAAACAAAAGTTAAGATAGAAGAAAAAATAACGAATTTCATTTAGAATAAACTATCTACAGTCATAATATTATCATATGAAGAAAATTGATAAAGATACTTTGAGGAAAACTAAATTGGCCTTATTGCCGGGCTCATGAATAATTATTAGTCATATACCCCTAGGCAGCACATGTAAAATATAAGTTTGTATTATGTTAGGTTATGTTAAGCTAGGCTAAGTTAGGTTAGGTAAAAATACCTAAGCCCAATGAAAGAATAATTGCAAAATTAAGCACTGCTATATGTCTTACTTCAATCGTAAAAGTTAACTTGTTTTCTGAGAAAGGAAACAGTGCAAATTTCTGTTGAATATTATTTAAGTACTAATAATATTAATTTTGAGAGAAAAAATAGTTATAATCATTATCTATTAAAAGTAAGGATGAATAATATAGGTGTCGTCTGCGTTTGGCTTTTAATTATATTTAGTTTATTTTAAAAATATTATATTAAGATTGTTTTCTTTGGCATTTAGAATTTGGCAAACATTTTGCTCATCATCAAATACTTTTACTATTGTAAATTATGCAATCCAGAAATAATTACAGCACGGTCATCGTAAAAAATAAAATTAGCAGACCGAACTTCGCTGGCCGTTCTGCTAGTTTATAATCGTGAGCACCTCCCTCAAAAAAACTGGTTTAAAATAATCATGTCGCACGCACATCAATATTTGCTAGATTGGTACCACATTATTAATCCTAAGAAAAAAATATGTGAACAAAACCTGGATTTTTTTTCTCCAATGTAAATAAATAGATACATTAGATTCAAACTAATACACAGTTTAATGAAATGTTAACAGCACATAATCATTGGAAACAAAATTATCGCAAACTATTAACATTCGAAAATCTAATTGAAGCATATAGGTATAAGAATTTCCATGTCTGTCGATCACCAAAACAAAGATTGTAATGTTATATAATAAGTTTAGAACATCCCTTCTCTGCGCATAACCTTTGAGGCTTAAATTTTGAAGCGAGATTTGTCGGATGATCGGAACGACAGTACCGGATGTGCACAACCCGCAATGCGCATTCCATCAATTATTATTTTCCAATATTTCCATTGAAATCTCACAATCTATCTAGCTTGGGATTTATTTACTGATACTTCACTCTTTGTTTCCGCTATTATTGGTGCGTTTTCCTTTTTGGAAGCCATCGTACTAAAACTGTTTTTGATAAAAAGTTTTTCTGTGACGTTTTTCTTTACAGAGATTAATGAGACCGGAGTCGATGATGAAATCGCAAGTTTTGAAGAATTGGAAAAGACGGCCGGATCGTCGCTCAGCATAGCAGTCTTCTCGCCGTCATCCACGCCGATGTACGTTTCGTTTCCCATTTGCGAGTCTCGTGAACACATCGGTATCGCATTAGACCATTTACCGTTTCTGTAATGAAAAAAAATAGTTTAATACACTAAATATAAAAAATCAGAATGAAAATAATATGTGAAAATGAAATTTTCATGAACTCAAAATAAAATATAAAATTTGACTAGTCGGTGAGTTAAGATTTTTTTGTAAAAAATATCCAAGAAGAATCATAGCATTGTTTGTTTATTAATAAACACTTCTTTGTTTTAATAATAATTGTTAAGATAATAATTGGAAGAAATTACAAGAATCGATTTCTATTTTACTGATTTTCTTTCAAGTACAGCAGAAGTCTTAATAATTTCTGGTCGCTTAAAAAATAGTTGCATCAGCAGACGGATAGATTTCTTCCATTTATTTGAACACTTTCATGATATATTTTAAATAACAACTCTACCTGAGACATCTCAACATGGCGGCTCCTTTAAGTTTGAGTCCCGGTTCACAAGTGAAACTGATGGTTTCACCTATTTTATAGTAGAACTTAACTGATGACATTCTGCCAGAGATTGTGGTTCCGGGATACGAGCATGCCTGGATACCTGGAACATTTTATTTTTTTATAAGAATTGCCGTAGTAAACTGCTATTTTAAATCAATTATTGTAAATCCATCCACATCACAACCCAAATATAGTTAAACCAGAATATTGTCAAATAATTATCGCAGACAAAAAACGGGTCAGAGGTTTTATCAACTTGTAACATTTTTATTACAAGTACATAATGACTTATCATAATTTTGAACAGTAGAATAGCTAGTATTTAGAAAAGGCTTAGAATTAAATGAACTTTCGGTTAGATTATTTGCACTTTTAGTGTTGCTTCCTATAGAACTCTGTTTGGCTACAATATTTTATTTTTGAATTAAAATAAAATATTATATGCACGGATAGTTGTGATAACAAATTTAAAATGTACATTATATATCTATTTTGTTATATTTTCAACAAAATCAAAAATCAAGTTCACTTGTGCCAGTGAGAACCATCCAATCCACTAGTGCAATTATTTTTAACCCTTTAGAAAAGGTAATTACTAATTACATTCACATGGAACCTAATAAAATAGTATAGTCTTCTTACACTTGGGTGTATCTCCGCTCCATCTGGCGTTGTCCTGACAGGCCACAATTGGCTGTCCTTGCATCATATGCGCAGGATTACAATTGAACTGCACCACATCACCCGCTCTGAAGGGGGCCCGGCCTAACAAGTAGCCATTCAACGGTGGTTGAGGAGCAGGACACGACACCTCTGCAATTTTACATCATTATTTGAATTTTAAACCATGAGCAAATTTAATATCTGTGTGTAATTCTATTTTCACAACTACGGAATATTAAATTATATAGATTGTTGACTACCTATGCATGTGGGAAAAGGATGGGCCCAGTCCCCGCTAGGCAGACACAATGTTTCGGAAGAACCTCTGAGGCCCCATCCGGGAGCGCAGCTGAAAGCGGCTCGACCTCCCACTCCTCTCGACACCACGGACACCCTCAGCTTACTCGCAGGTCCTACGCCTACGGTTACTTCGCCGCATTCGACACCTGAAATTAAAAATTATATGAATCATATTTTAGTAGATAAATTTGAAAGAGTCAATTTTTTTATACATATATTATCGAATGAATCCACGGCATGCAATAATGCTATAATTATTATGATCACGTGTGAGTTTATGAGAATGGATACCGCACACAAAATAAAAATAATTATGTCGTAATAACTTACTTTCACATAGAGGCAACGGAGCACTCCAGTTGCCGCTCGGCAGGCAAGCTAGTTGTGCAGCACCGATCAGTGAATTTCCATTCGCACAGGAAAACATCACCTCGGAGCCCATCTTTGTCGATTGGCTGCTCGATATGAGACCACGGCGAAGAGGCAAAGGTGGACAGTGAACGGCTGAAAAAAATATCATTAGTATGAAATAATTTTTTTGACATTATATGAACTGCTAATAAATAAAAGTTGTCATAGTTTTCTAGCACTTTCTACTTATCTTTACCCAAGGTTTGCTCAATTAATAATACTAAAGCAGTTTAAGTAAAGTTGGTAACCTGCTTTGGCTAGGTCGCGAGCACTGTCTGGCTGAATATAAACTTAAGAAACTAGCATTGCAGTAAAGCATCGAATAAAAGGTAGGCCAAGACTTCTCCAGCTAGACATATTTTTCTATGACTGTTGTATGCTCAGAGTGCCTGACTGGAAAGCCATCGCACTTCATAAGGGATAGGGTAAGCAAATCATTGTCACGGTCCAAGACAGGATTTTTACCATATAATCTAAGTAGACCGAAATACAATCTTAAATAGGGAAATGGCAATCTTATGCATATAGATAATGCAAATGAATAATAGATTAAGAGAAAAATCAAAAACTATATGTGGGATATATTCAGTGGGACTATGGGATGTGGGTATGTGGTATGACCTGAGAGACAGAATTTAAAGAAGTGTTTTCATTTTTCACCTTCCACAGTTATCTCAATCTGGTGACTTTGTCTGGCAGGGGTTATGCAGGTAAATATCCCCGAGTCATCGTGAGTAGCGTGAAATATGCTCAAGCGAAACTCCAGCTGACTGTCGCGACCGGGATCACTCGACCAGCCTTCGGGATACTTTCTGAAAACCCAGTAATAATATTAATTTACACTATCGTTTGACTGATATTGATGAATATTAAGTAAAAATATACCTGTATTCATGACTGACATTCCACTTGGGGTTTCCGAACCTCCTCATCCAAAGACACTCCATATGCAGAATCGTTCCGGGATAAACGATGAGACGGCCGTCGTTGCTTTGGGCAATCGGTCCGAGATCGTGACGAAACAGAATCGTCGGTGGTTTTTCCACTGAAACAAATTTGTTCATTTAGTTTGCACCTTTACGCTACGACATTTTTTTATCGGACCTCATTGTATATTGCATACGCACTCGCATAATCGCACTCTTGGTTCAGTCCGAAGCAGGAAGGTTTGCTACCGTCCCACTCTCCCCCGAGGCACTGTCTTTTGTTCGGACCGACCATCGCATACTTCCCGATGTCGACGCACCTGTAATTGATTATTTGTCTTTTAACAAAACATTCTTTTTCATTGCGTCCGTTAACTATAATGCATCAAATTAAAACTGACTCCATTTCTTTAAAGTAAATCTCAAAACAATTATGTAATATGTTTTCTAATCTAGCAAACTTTTTATCGGAATCATAAGTCTGTTCATATTTATATTTAAATTAAAAATGTTTTGCACGTTTACAAAAACGCAAAGACGTTAAAATTGGTATATTTGAGTACATAGTAACTTATTTATATAATACAGTATTTCAATTACCTTGAAACTAAGACAGCACTGGCTGGAAATTCAACGACCTCTTCTTTAATTTCCAAATCATTGTAGAAGGAGACGACATTCGGTTCATTATTCCTAAAGACGCATGTACCGTTCCCCATCAGGCTGGAAGGCGGCAAGTCTTCTTCTTCTGCATGGAAAATGGTTTACGATATGAATTTAAATATTTAAGTGATGCATTTACTATTTTTTTTAAGACATATGTAAGTAACTATTATTGTTGAGTATTTAGAGTAAGAGTAAGAGTTACATCTAAATTTACAATATGATCTGTCACTTTGTGGAGATTCATTTTCAATGTAAAATTAAATAACAGCTGTAAATACTATGATATTTAATACGTAATTAGTGCCGGCTTTATTTTGTAGTATATCTCACCGCAAGATACACTCTTTCCAATCCAATTTCCTCGTTCGCAGACAATCTTCCAGGTGGACCGCTCGCCCATTATGGAAGCTATACACCTAAATGTCACCTCGGTGCCATGCGGATAGCTTCCCGATGTGTTCATCGGCGCTCCATCCCGGTAAATCAAGGTACCTTGAACCCTACGAAAAGATATGTTTAAAAAATGAGTAATGATTTATTCCTATCTTTTTATACCAATATGTAACTGTTGTATTTATCACTCGATTAATAAAAAACAACGGCTCGAGGAATCCAAAAAATTACTTTCCATCAAAGTTTTCACTAGTATACCAATCTATAAATGTTTAATAGTTTTTTATAATACAAAATATTTTATTATATATCTTCCTCTCACGAGAGTGAACACGTTACAAAGAGACAGCAATTCATTAGAATATTATGACAAAATCTTAAGATTGATCAGTGACTACGTTAATTCCAAAATGGAACTCAACCGACCGTTGACAAGTCGGAAGATAAAAATGATAAATTTACTTATAGTTTACTTCAATCTATTCACTATCCGTATGTTGCCACTTACCACTGTGTGGTGATTGAAATCAATACAATATCAACTTCAAACGCTTACAATATAAAAGAATAATCAAAATATTTAGGATTCCAATGAAAATAAGAAATCAAAAATAAATACTATTTCACTGATGACTTGCATAGATCATTGCATTAGAAGCAGCATTCGGTTTCAAATTTCATGTGCCCCATGCATTTATAAAAATATTACATTCAATATTGGTTTAAAAAACAGCAAAAGTAGTTTAAAAAATATCATACAAACCTAAAAGTTCATTATACTCAACATCACATAGCATTCAATTAGCAAATCTGTAGTATTTTGCTAGTCTAAGTGAATTTCGTGTTCATTAACTTTATGCAAAGCAATAAGTTAAACATGCAACTAGAAGATGCGATCAAATTTCGAATATAACTTTCAAAGGTAATTGTTTCGTTCAGTTTTCGTCGCTTTGTCCATTTTGTGTCACAATGACTCGGGTGAATGTTGCATCAGAATTAAAGAAATTATGTAC
Source organism: Himalopsyche anomala (assembly GCA_031772345.1). NCBI lineage: Eukaryota > Metazoa > Arthropoda > Insecta > Trichoptera > Rhyacophilidae > Himalopsyche > Himalopsyche anomala. The sequence goes on from CM062829.1 coordinate 1,642,215, forward strand.
ACATGACAAGCCTGTGTTGAAAGAAAGTTTATTAAAATTTGATGATTTGTACAATCTATTTAAAGAAAAATGATTTTTAATATTAAATGGCATTATCATTTTTCAAATACAAATTTGCTAAAATCAATTAAAAAGAGTGAAGTAATCCTAAATCATAGAATAAATATAAGGAATACGAGAGATGACACATTCATTCATTACACACATTTAATTATTAATATATATATGAATTTCGCTAATTTTCATCAGTTCTTGGAATAATTATTATCATCGCTTTGATTTGGTAAATTGGCATACTTATTACTTAAGAATGTAAAGAGATATTGTTCAAATAAGAAAAGAAACGTCTATCGCAGGCATGGGGAACCTGCGGCCTTTTGGCTACTCTGGTGTGGCCTTTTGGCCAATTCTATAATTCGTAAATTCGTAAAAACGAGGTATGAAGATAATCTGGGGAAAAAGTATACCGAATTAAGGATTTCAAACTCCTCAGTGAGCTAAAAAAAAAAAAAAAACAACGAGGTTTGGAGATAATCTGGGGGAAAAGTAGTCAATTTTTACTGCGGCCTTATGTTGAATCAGAAAAATGAATGCGGCCTTTAGAGAAGAAAAGGTTCCCCACCTCTGGTCTATCGCAATGATTCAATACCAGCAAATATTTGTTGAAAAGAACTATAAATAAACCGGCCCGGTCTTTGGCAGGTCTTTAATATTGAAGCTATTTTTTCTCAATTATCCAATATTTAGTTAACTTCTCTATTATTAATTACTGGAGATAATTTTTACTATTACTACGCTACCTACTTTTGTCATATTAACTCTTGACTAACGTCAAATAAAAGCGATCGAGCATTTGATTTTATAATCCATGACAAATTATACCAGTACCCACCGGTAGACAATCATCAATTATGTACTGATTATCGAATATCATTAAGTAAAGGAACACACTCCGGTCATATCTGATGCAATGGAAACGATGATGTTAAGAATAAATAAATGCAAGAGAAAAAGAATACATTATCACATTCATAGTAAAAGGAGGAGGCTCAGATCTTGCAGAAAATCCTTACCACGGCTTTGACATCTCCGAACTGAAGACAACAGAAACAATATCAATTAGAAATAAATGATAACTGAAGCTCAGTAGGGAATAGAAAAAATGTTACACGTAAATGATGAAACTGCGTGCTTTGATGCGTTTTCATGAAGAAAAACTATGTGAAATTATGATTCGGCATTATACAATGATCATGTCCAAAAAGATGGTGCAGTCAGCAATGAAAATAATACACTTATATTATAAGCGAACATTGGATTTACTCTTTGACAACCGAATTAAAAAATAAATTAAGGAATACTCAATGACATTTTCTTAAAGGCACCTTCTTATACGGATGCTCGGGGAACAAACAAGTCAATTAAAAACTTGACACATATTTTGAAGAGAGCATTTAAAAATGAAAACATAAGTCAAATCAAAGTTGAATGAAATCCACCTAACCATGTAGAAACAACGATAATCTCATGCTTTGAAAATTAAATATTTTTAATTTTACTTTTGTATAAAATTTAAATAATCGCTACAAATTTTTTTTTTGTAATTTTTAGGTTTGTTAAAAAAATATAAGAAGTAAATAGTTTTAGGAGATATTTCACCAACGGAGTTATCAAAATTGTGAAAGAAATACTGAAAACGAATTCAATTGCCATAGAGCCAGACCCGTAGAAGAATAGCTAACGAGCGGCATAACACTAAGAGCTGTAACGAGCGAATGAGTGATGATGATTGTGATGATGGCGACGCTGGAAGTAAGCACGATATTAGCTGAGAGTCTTACCAGGGCTTTGCGTTGCGGTAAGTGTGGCTGCCCTTCAGACTTGAACCGACCGCACGGGGAAAGCAAATCAAACAACCAAGGTTTTGCAAAACTATCTTTTTACTATTCATAATCACTCACTCAACTGTCAATCAAATGAAACGAATAAATTGCGCTCTTACACTGAATTAACAGTGACAGATTCAATACACACACAGCAACCAATGTAATTCATATCGTTTTCTAATAGACAATAACATATAATCTAAATATTTTTGCAATAATTCATTTAATTCTCGTGTCACTGCAATCAATAAACGCTGTAAAAGCCAAATCTCCACACTTGAAAATTTCTGTCAGTAAAAGCACTTACTCGAATCCAGTCGGTCAAATTTACTGATTATTCTCTTTCAACTGTTCACTACCAAAAGGAGACACAGTTTTTTTTAGATTGATGCTGATTAAACTCTCGTTTATATATCCATTCATTTTGATAAAGAAATTTAGATTCTGTATTTTCGAGCATCCGCTATCGACCGTTGAAATTTTTACATTCATATTATTTATTGTGTAAAAGAAATTTATTAAGATATTTCATTGGCACGGGTGCATCGTCAGTCATCGATTTAAAATTTTATCATTTATCCTGAATATCTTAATTTTTTAATCGATCACCTCGATTATTCTAAGCACTTCGTTCATTTGAATGTCAACTCAGCGTCAAGTCATATATTAGATATCAACATAATGCCCGACAATAATATAAAGCACTATAACAATGCCTGTAGCCAATACCCGTAGTTCAACAATTCTAAATACTGCGAAAGCCACTCTAAAGCCCTGTGAGGTTTCATTTATGATCATTGTAATATTTGTACCGATCAAAACGAAAGAGGGTACAGCGGATACTCTCAGGGAGTCGACCGGTCAAAACGCTGATAATAATTGCTCAAACACTACAGGTAAAATTATTTTTATGTTTATACTGCATCTTGTGGATTTTAAATTCTACGAGGTCTTTCACGATCCCAGCAATTAGCGGTTTTATATGTTTGTATTCATCATTGACAGCTGTTTACTGGCAGCCATTTCGAAAGCTATCTTCCGTTTCGTCAGGTTTCTGCCAAAAGTTGATAACTTACAATACATGTAATGGATAAAAGCAGTTTTAAGGATTGAGACCGTTGATAAAATCTGAATCACAGAATATTGGCTGTAAAGCATTTTTATGCGGACTGGCATAGCATCCAAAATATAATTCTGAATACAATAAAATTGAATAGCACGCAATTGACAAAGCTTATATAATTATTTACATAAAAAAATAAAAACTTTTCCCACTCTTAAATACATACAAACTCAATATTCATTGCTAGCACCGAATACATAAAATTTCAGCTATCAACATTTAACAGTTCCGGACGATGCTCATCGATAACTTTGTTAATCGGCATCACTACGAGACTTATCGGTGGTCAAAATTATATAGGCTTGATAACAAGCATCAATAATCAAATACACACAGTCCGTACATACAAAAGCAACATCGCTTTGAAATAAAAAAAAGCAGTAAATCAACAGCTCGAATGGGCACAATGCAAAATATAAAATACCATAGACATACAAATAATAAAAACATGAGACATTTTCAACATCAATTAAAGCACAGTCAGGTCAGTAGGTACTCAAAGTGAAGATGTTTCTTAAAATAAAACATATTCCCAAACATAATCATGATGCAATATGAAAGAAAGGTCACACGCACTCTGATGAGGGCATGAAGTGCCTTAAACTCATAGTGGATGATTTTTTCTAATCTTTGACAGAATATTTTTTACTTAAATCGTTTTACAAAAAGTAAACGTCCGTACGCTATATGTATACACGAGCCATGATGTGTGAAGATGTTAATGGCCACAAAAGGATCACGTCATGTTTGGTTCTATATTTTTTAATAAAGTGTTAAAAACAATCATCTTTTATAGTTCGTTACCGATCATTTGCATTGATCATTAATTCAAGCTATTGCAAGTGTGCAACATAACTGCTTTCTTTGAAGGACAGTTATAACGCTTAGTTTTTTATGCCCAAATTTTGCATAATGAATATGAACAGTTGCAGTGAGCGACACTCCCAATGTGTGATTATTCATTTTTAAAGTTGAAATTGGAAAAATATGTCTACGATTATACTTTGATTCATCAAGATTACTCAAAAATAACTATGAAAGATTAAAAGTGAAATGAATTCTGAATATTCCCAATTCTTGCATTGTTCCTTGTGAAAAATATACATATGGAGTTAGGTGTCGTTTACCTGGCGGGGGGTCCGCAATCCATTCCACTCGAAGAAGTAGGATATTCTAGCTCATCGAAGTCCTCCCGAACTATATCAGATCCGCCTCGAAAGTCTTGACCGTCGCGGATGTTTGAAAGATTTCCTGAATCGAATTAGAGTATGTTTTGACTTAGTAATTGTTTATAAACTGATAATACGTAAGCCAGTGGATGCCTCCATGCTACACTATATAAAAACTATACAACCTGAATCTTCAACAATTAGTTATCACTCTTACTTGGCTTAAAATATTGTTATCATTAGTAAGAGAGTAAGAGACTAAAACTCAATACTTGTAGTCCAGTGATCATTGGGCTCAAACCCACATTTGAATACATTCATTTTCAATAGATTTTTTTATTCAATGACAAAAATTTCCATAATCTGTCTGCTGAGAAAATGACTCAGAACCTGCAATTGAAATACTCGATTAAATATTCTCACCTTGTATAGGTTGGCAGAGATCAGTACTCGAGGGTCTGAGGGATCCGAGGTCACACCGAAAAGTGGCAGGAGGTGTGAAGCCCATCTCGCAGTGCAAGGCCACACTGCTATCGTGTGCTATCGTAAGTCCCGCACGATACCCGGCTGTGTATACTCCATGGCGAATGATAGGCAGTTCACAGGGAGCTGTAATTAATTTGAAACAAAACTCGGTGAATAAACGAGAGTAATCACAGTGATGAAATTTTAATTATCATAGTTCATGATTACTATAGTTATCAATATAATATAATAAAAGTATATGTGTAATCAGTTATAATATACAGATATATTTTATTTGAATCAATGCCAAAGAGATTATTACCTTTTCTGTTTAAATAATTTAACATTATTAATGGAATCAATGTGAAACGTAATGATTTGTTTGTATCAGAGGAGTGTAAGTATTTGAAAAAGGAAAAATTTTCCATTTGGTTGTTTTTATTTTTGCAAGTATGTAATTAATATTTACAAAAATTGTTAATAATAAACAGTAGTTTCTGACTAATTGCAACAAAGGATTTTGTTTTTTTTTTTTTGGTTGATTCTGTAAGCTGGGAAAATAAGCCATTCATCAATGACGATATTGTGATATAGAAATCTTATAAGAAATAAATGTTTTACCTGGAATGCATTCCGGTAAGCTTGTAACAGCCCAATCACCATGCCAGCACCTAAGATTACTCGCGCCTTGAACATTATACCTGTAAAATGGGAAGGATATTTTTAATGATCGAAATGCATTAACAGTACTTTTTTAGCTAATGCAAATGTCCTAAATACAAACACGCTCAAAGTGAGAAATATCCATATTATATATTATTGAAAATGATTGAAGCGTGAAAGAAATCACACGCAACGAAATGAGATTTTTTTCGAGATAAAGGAAGAATTGTATGCTATTTTTATTTTTTGCTTGAAACAATGCAAAGATGATTTTTTTTAAACATAAACAGGCACTGTATCAAGTATTTTATTCAGATGTATAAAGTGCACACACCCCGTCTCGCAGGCAAACTGGACGACTTGTCCGTTTAACACATCACTGGTTTCATTGAGTGGCATCTCGTCGTCGTCTATCGAAGCACCTTCTTTAACGGCGAGTGAGAATATACCATTTTCGGTAACCGGTATGTGACATGGAACTGAAAAGATGAAATTTGAATTATTCGAAATGATAATTATATGTTGAAAATAAGTTTTATGCTTTTCATCTTTCAGAAACTGTCCAAGAGACACAAAAAAAAGCTAAAATGGTTTGCTGGAATAGTAATGAGTCAGAAAACCGTGTAGTATATTGAAAATATTCAGAAGAACTTACGAATTTCACAAATCGGAATGGCCGGTTTCCATCTGCCTCTTACGCATTTGGCCGTAGCATTGTAGCCGAGATTCAATCCGTATCCTTTCCCACATGCCACGCGAACTATCGTCCCTGTATCCCAAAAATCACTTCAAATAAATTAATAATGGAGATGACATAAAATACACATATATAATCAAAAAAAAACATTATTTATTGGATATACTCAAACTATTTTTTAGAATATTTATATCCATTTTCATACAACATATTTTATGATTTCCTATGGTTCAATGGCATTCTTAAAAAAAACACTATTCAAAGATTGTGAGCACATATTTTTCTTCTATTGGTATGATATTTTATTCACCCGGCAATCAAATTTTTTTTCCGAATATTGTAACTAATATGTCTGTCGCCTCCATCAGGGCATCTATTTTTTTTTTTTTAATTAAACATTAATCAAAACTAACCCGAACTGTAACTGACATTCGGGTCCCTGCCAAACTTCACAATCTCAATGTTGACATATGGCTCGCTCGAGATGAGTTCACACGGTCCCTTCACTCGGCCTTTTTTCCCCACCTTTTCAACAGCTTTGCTGCCGTTTTGATTCGTGTCTTCGGTAACTATTTCTGAATTGACTGTCGTTTCCGGCAACGGCGCTATCTGCTGTTGCCTTCCTTTGTAGTCCTTATTGCTGCGGGAGAGTGAAATCATCAACAGAAAGAATATTAGTTCAGTCATTTAAAAATGTCATAATAATTGATACCGAGTGAAAAAAATTTGCTTCGTCATTGCTTTTCCGCTACCGTTAAAAGAAATTCTTTCACATACCTCTTAGGAACAGTTGCCGTAGTTTGGTTCAGTTTTTCTGCTTTCCTACTAGTCCGCTTCATTCTTTTGATCATTTCTTCACTGGATACCTTTCGAAGATCTTTGTAAACCTTCCTTTTACCGACGACTTTAATGAAATTTCCGTCAAATTGAATACTCGTCTCGTTTGTTGCTTCGGGATCGATCTTTAGTTGTGAATTCAAATGAAAATTTCCCGTCTTCGTTTCACTTCTTTTGGCGTCAGCGGCAGCCTTGTTGTTTTTCAATCGTTCATCCCAGAGACGTTTTAATTGTTCTACTTTCATAGCGATAAAAGATGGAGTCACTTTGTTGAGATCTCTTTTAATTATTATATGTTTATCAGAGTTTTCATTGTACTTTTTGTAATTTGTAAAGTCAACTTCTGGAATGCCACACGAAACGTGTTCTAAAAATTCACTATTATTATGTTTTACATCGACTTTGCTTGGTTTTGAATCTAATATATCTTTAAAATCTTTTTTTTTTACAGTTTCTCGTTTTGAAAGCTTTTTCTTAATGTACTTATCCAAATTAGAGTCGATTTCAAAGTGATCAATATTTAAATGTTCTAAAAATTCTTCATGAGATGAACTATCCAGGGGAGAGTTTCTTTTAACTATTTTATTTTCAATACTTCCATCAAAATTAGAAATTCCATCAAAAAATGATACCGTCGGCTTAGCATTAAAAATCATTCTTCTGTTATCATCTACAAATGCTTTATATACATCTCTTTTCACTATTTCAACATGATTCGCAAACGATGGTATTTTTCTATCAAATTTTCGTTTGTCATATCCCGATGCTCTGAAATCATTGTGAATATTTCGATCAAATATTTCCTTATTTTTTAAATTTGAGTTTCTATCAGTATTACGAAGGTAACTGTAAGTGTCTCCTGTTCGATAATTATCGATCATCGATTGAGTGGCTGGATTAAATAACCTCAGAAACTCTTGATATCTATTTCTCACGTCTCTTTTGGCCCTCGGTCGCAATCCAAAAAAATTATATCCACGATTTCTTCTCATTTCATTTAAGAATGGCTTAAAATTAGATCTTCTATTTCTGACTAATTTATGCAAATTGAAATCGTTGTGCATATCGTTTATTCCTAACCTTTCATTTTTGTTATACAGTCGAGCACTTAAGTCTCTTTTAGACCGAGAGTGTTCATTGTACGGTGGCAGATCTCTGAAAGTGTAAATTCCTGTGTCAAACTTTTTAATGTCGCCATCTTGGATAGGATAACCGGCATTTCTTTTCACGCGAGTTACAAAATAGTTGTTTTCTTGGCATTCAACATCTCTGTGGCTATTTAGTCTAGCTATAACTTGATTTTGATCGATCTTCTCCATGATGCTGTGGAGTTCTTCAATTTCCAGCTGCTTTGATATCTCAGCTGCACGTTTAATGAGGTGTTGATGATATTTCCTGAGGAACTGTGATCTTCCGTATCGCGATTTACCGATTTCAACTGATCTACGGCGACGGCTCCATCTTAAGCGAGGATGCTGTCCAGGAGTACAACTGAAATAACAATCAACCTTTTGAGACCAGAAAAAAGGAGACTTAACTATTTTTTAATTTCTTTAAACCACGTCGACTCCAAGTGTGGAGCATATAGACCTTTTAAAGAATTTATCCCAACAGATGTTTTCCTACAAGAACTGCTTGTTACTCAATTGTTCAACAACTCTTTTCGAAGAGATTAGGTATAGGATTAGGATGGGGCTAGTGGTTAGATCATAGCTCTCACCATGCCCCATTTTTTAGGATTAGATTGGTGGTGGGAGGGAATTTTATACATGATAGACATTCATGTTTTCGAACAAAAATCCATAGATCTATTGAAAAATTGTTCCATACCAGAATTCAAGCTCATGACCACCGTAACTGTAGCCAACAACGTTGACCGCTCAAACACAGACCCGGAAATAATAATACTAATAGAATTTAATTTGTAAATTTTGTTTTTTTTTAATATTAATAAACAGTCTGTTGCTATGGGATTAAATGAAATTGATAAATATCGGTAAACCTCACGCTAAAGTGGTACTGTTTTTATAAGCTGCGTGAAATTCATATGGTAATCATTTTGTTGTAATAATTGTTATTTACCTTGGCAATTCCTTGGGGCTCCAGTGTCCGCCAATACAAGTAGCGCCCGGCGGACCTTCCGATAATACATACCCCTTATCACAATCATACATTATTTGTTTGTTGTTCACCACCTGTCAACAATGAAAATTTGACAATTGTAAACTACGATCAGTTGATAATGTTTAATTGCGATTAAAATAAGAAATTGACTCACCTTTCTGACATATGGCCGATAGTCGTACAGTCCCATATTTCCCACAAGTAATACTTTTCCATTGTCAATATATCCAGGAAAGGGGCAATAAACTAAAAAAGAAACAAATATGCATTAATTAATCCAATAGAAAAAATATTTCTATTCAAAATAAAAAGAATGTTTGACATCATTGAATCATCAGTTCAAACTAGACTGTGAGTTGAGTAGTGGTGTTTTTAGAAAAGTTAGTTTTTGTAAATATTGTTTTTTATTACTTAAAATAAAAATGTGTATGTATTGTGTGAATAATAATTTTGTAGAATACCTGTGCTGGCAGCGATAATGAATAAATGCTAATAGACAAATTATTTCAATGTCGGTATTTTCTTGTGTTTTGGTGAAATTCCTCACAATGTCCTAGTTAAGTTTTTGTGTATACTTATCAACACTAACTTTTTGATGCGCCGAATGAATGTTATAGACTAAAAATTCTTGAGAAGGAATTCAATTTGACATTTTCAGAGCAATCGTGTATTGAGTGACTTTTGAAATAAGTGTGATTGTGTGAGATTTGATTGCATATGTTTTTTTTTTTGGATTTTTTGAACTGCAGGGACTCTGTATTTTTAACAACGTAATCTCTCACTATAAAAAAAACTAAATACTGAATGAAAATACTACAGAATCAAAACACAACTAAGTAAAAAAAACAGCTGCCTGTCAAAACCATAGAGCAGCTAGTAAAAAAGTAATGCCAACATCAAGCACTTGTTTGAAAATGGAACACTAATTATTATTGCACTATTTCATTACCTTCTTGGCAGTATGGCATATCCCCAGTCCAATTTCCGTATGAACACTGCAAAAGATCAGGTCCTCTTAGTGCAAATCCGTCTTTGCAGTGGAACCTTGCTCGCATACCATGGTCAGTTTTCGGCGCCACCACCATTCCGTGGCGAGGCGGCTTAGGTAACCTTTTACATCTGAAAACCGTGTAATTTAAGTTTAATATAGTCGTGAACTAGTGTTGAAAAATTAAATTTATAACGATTGTTAGAAAAAAGTGATTTTTATCATGTCTAAAATACAATGCTGTTTGTTTCCTCATTTTCGAAAACACAAGTTGGAATCAACAATAAAAAGATATTAAAAATTTGAGTACTTTTTACCATTCCCACATAATCTATTTTAGATCATAATTTGCTTCGCTCATGGCGAGCATTATCACCTGTAAAATTGATTTAATATTTTTTAATGTAATGCCTTTTCACTAAGAATCAACAATGAACACTTTAAAACTGATTCATAAAAAACTCGCCTGTGTGGTCGAGTGGTCAACGTCGTTGGCTACCGCTACGGAGGTCACGGGTTCGAATCCCAGTACAGGCAGTTTTATAAATTGATTTATGAATTTCTGTTCAAAGGCATGGATGTATGTGATGTCTGAGCGATTAGCTAACCACTTGTCCTGTCCAAGCCCTTTCCTTCTATTCCCTACTCTCTTTGGAAAAAGATAGGTTGAGCAACTGAGTAACAATCAGTTCTCGTAGAAACACTTCTGTTGAGATAAACTCCATCAGGATTCCATATGCTCTACATTGGGAGCGGACATGGTTAAAAAAAAAAAAATCTGATTTAAAGCAATAAAGATGTTACAACATATTTCTTAAGTCATGTCTGCTCTCAATCAGGAGCATATGGATGTTTGACATAAATTGGTTGTAAGTCAGATACCTAACCATCCGTTCAAGGCTATTGTATCAGATACTATGAATAGGATTTACTCGGCGGAACTGAGGGATGCTTGCATATCATGGGAGGAAGCAAAGCAATTGACAGGGAAAGATGGAGGTTCAATGTGGCGGCCGTATGCCCTACATAGGGAGCGAATATAGACAAAGAAGAAGAAAATTTATCAGATAGAATGAACAGTTAAGATTGGAAACATTGCAGGCCTATATATTTTTGGATTTGAATCCATAAATTGATCAACTAATTTAAAAGGGTAATTTCAAGGTATTATGTATGTTTGGTTTAAAAGTAAGTTTACTGATTGCATAGGGTGGGTGTGAAAGCATCAACAACATCCATGCATGATACAACTCTATAAATTCAACGAATAGTGTCAATTTGAGGATTGTAGTAAGATAAAAGCCCTTCCACAAATTTTATTATCCCTACTTATGATTTTTGTTGTTTGTATAGAAAACTAGCACTCATGTTAACTGATATTACATTTACAGTTCACTTATTAAAATCACATCAAATCAAATCTTACCTAGCCGGTTGACATTTTGGTATCTGGGTCCATGTACCATTGTTGCAAGTTATCAATGGATTATTCGAGAGAAATTCATAGTTCTTTTCACACTCTACAATCAACCCCTGCCCTGCAAAAACAGTAACTATAAATTATATCATTATCACTGATTGTTATTACAATTAGAAATGAAATAAATCATTAAGTAGTGGCATCTATCAACTTCCGTGTTAAAATTATCGAGCCATGTTGACCAGATAACTGTAACTTTTATTATTACAATAATAAATTAGCATAAAGACAATAAATGTAACATTGTAGATATACTCTCACAGTGGTGGATTATCCTATAAGTAGTTATCCTATAAATAGTTTATATTATATTACCCATGTATAATTTGTTCAGATTTTTATATATTTTACATGAATTTTTTTGACATCCTTATGTTATCCAAAAAACAGGGCCTCTAAAATTGATTGCGCATGAGGCCTCTTTTGTGCTTAATCCGCCACTGTACTCTCACATTAAAGTATATTTTTTTTTAAATAAATAACATTATTCTTGGAAATCAATCAGAGCCAGAAAAGCAGTAGATTCAATAAAAATTAATTGAATAAATATAGGTAAATTTGTGCAATTTGGTTCGACCTCACAAAAATTATACATTAATTTCTCTCAATATTTTACTTTTTCTATACAGGACTGATTGTGAGATAGAACTATTATAACTTTGTGACGTTTTATATTTATTCAACTTACCATGCTGCCCCATAGTTGAAGCACCTATGATTTGAGTAGCCGGAGACGGTGATGTCTCATTAGATTCCTGTGTCACATTACTTGGAACTAAGATGACTTTTCCTTGGTTCACATGTGGTACTACACAAGGTGCTATAAAATGGGAATCAGATCCAAATTTCAATCAATAATTCAAATACCACACAAATGTAATGATTAATAGATCAGAATGACAATATATAATAGATGTCAATAAAAAAAATATGCAATTGCAGATCAGATTATGTCGATTACTGACTGACTACTCCTATTCCACAGTAATTCTAAATACCCAGTTGAATTTTTTTATTGAGAAATGGTTTTGCTTACAGGCTGTCGTTTCAACTCTCAGTAATTTTTGGATTTTAATGTTTAAATTGAAGTACAAAATTATTATTCATGAATTTGAATTGAATGAGACAGCCTACAACTGAAGTAATACAGTAAAAATAGCAAAATATTTAGTTCTACAAATTTTTAAAATTCAGTTAATAGCTATTTCGGCGTATTTCTTCATCAGAAGTATGTTTATACCTACATTTACTCAGCTAGGCTTACTAACTGGTTTAGAAGAGATACACAATACATCCTATTATTTACTGTAACATCCTAATTAATTATAACAAATTATAGTATTACATTTATTAAGCATGACTTTAGTGTTTCTAAAAACAATAACAAAAATGGGATGTTGAAGGTAAATCAGGAACACTAAATTCATCTCACTACAGAAGAGTTTTCAGTTTTTAAAGTAAGATTAGCTTACACTACATCTAAAAACAAAATCATAAACATATATACAACACACGAACACCGAATAAAAAATAAATATTTACTCATACCGTGGCACTTTGGCAATGGATAAGTCCAAGTGCCATCGAGTTGACAAACTGTGCTCGAGTTGCCTTCCATTCGCATTCCATCGTGACACCGGAAAATAATCGACGCTCCGAGGCCTGTTCCAGCTTCAATGTTCTCCAACCAGCCATTGTAGAGACGGCCAGGATGACCGCAATTGATTTCTTTTTAGATACAATTGATCAGTATTATTCATACAACCACTTTACATAATGAATAAATTTTATTAAAAATGATTAAGTACTTTTGTTTCGGATATTAATGATAAAATAATTATTTGTAATTGTATCTTATTCAAATAAAAAGTTTAACTATTAAGAAATACTATATTATATTTTTTATAATGAATATAATAAAGACAACTGCTGCGAAAGCTATTGTCTTTGTTTTCTACATAAATTTTCACCTTGTTTATACTTCTCAATAGAGTATAAAGACATCGCTTGATACAATAAAAATAAATCTTTTTCAATAGGCATTAGCTTGGTGTTTAAAAACTGGACACTCGCCATGACGAATTGCAGCCGAAGCATGCTTGGTATCGATTATAAGTGATTTTACTTATGTGTAAATGAATGATGCAATGTTTTGTGTAGAAAATATCTTTTGAACCAAAACTAAATTTCCAAATACCAATCTAGAATATGACAAACAATCGTAAGTACCTTTGCACACCGGCTGCTGGCCGGACCATTTCTTATCGGCACCGCACCGTCTAGTATTGTCTCCGACCAGGCGGTATCCGTACTTGCATTCGTAACTGACGATAGAATTGTAAGCGCACGATGTGTAAACCGCTCGGCCGTGTCTCGGGGCATCAGGAGGAGGACATTGGACAGCTGTTACAACTGGAAATAATTTATGAAATCAATCGGTAAGGAAAAAAAATAATGTAACATGAATCAATTAACCGTATTCGCCTCACCCTAACAAATGCATGTTTCCAAAAATTATTTTTTAAACCTGATAATAATTAAAAACAGTTATATTTTAAAGTCATGTTAAAAAAAATTTAAGAACTTGTTATTGTAATATTATGGAAGTATATCTTTATTATAATTATGACAAAGTGTAAGTTGAATCAAAATCATGTATGATGTTTTTCTATAAAGACAAAAGGAGTTTGACATACGATTCGATTTTAGTTATGGTTAGAAAAAATGGCATTTCCTTGCCAAACAACAGAACAGAAATTAGGTACAATAATGTGAGGTGTATGTTGAAATAAATATTTCTTATTATTTTTATAAGTTTTATGAGCTAAATTCGACGGTTTATGCAGAAAAATGGTATACTTTTCAATTTATCACTATTGCAATCCATTGAAAAATTAAATGTATTTATTTTATTTAATTAATAAAATGAATTTATAGGAACCGAAATAAATAAGACAAATTTTCACAATGTAACACTTTAAAACCTGTTACAATTACAAATCTGATACAGTTGGCATCTTTTATTTATCTTCGTCATATACACTGCACACTATAAATGTACATATTTGAATATTCAATAATCTTCATAAACATGAAGCTGTCATTTTTTGATTCTTCGAAGCTTCGAAATTGCATCGGACATTACAATAATTATGAGATACTCGATGTAATGTTGAGTAAAATAAATCTTTTTAATATTCTTTTAATTATTTACCATTTTTTTCTGGGTCCCACTTGGGTCATACTCATTTTCTAATAATGGGAATCTTACAGTGATTGTGTTCATATTATTATTGTCTATAGATTTTACCCCAAGTTTTGTCAGAGTACAATTTGAGACCTTAAAGTCAAACAACACTATCTAAAAAAGTGTGACTTTACAGGAAGCCAAAAAACCTTTTCAATTGCTTTGTAATTTTACAAAACAGACGTTTATTTGATGCCAAATAAACGTCCAAATAAATGAAAAATAAACATCTTTTTGTAGATGGCGTTGTTAAACTTTGAGCCCTATTGATACATTTACTAGTAGATTTTTTGGATATCTGAGAAATCGTTTTTGTACTACTCTAACATAGATTTCTGGATAACTTTTTGTGTGAGCTTCTTTTCAAAACCAGCTTTTAACAATAATACATCATTTTTTTATTTTACATTTTTGTAATAAAGTATATATTTGATGCCCATGTGTAAATTTTGATATTGAATATTATTTATATAGGTATGGTATAGTCCAGAAATAAAAACTGAATGTAGAAAATAAATTAAAAGTGATCGAAAGCAAAAGGGTACGCAAGAAAACTAATTTGTAAATTTTCAATTGACAATTTATTAACGATGATAACTGAGAAAAGACTGAACTATTTTATTAATTTTAAACAGACATTTTTTGAGAAACATTATCACATTGGAGATATTACAAAGTCATTAAGTGGATACTGCAGATATACATAATAAAGTTTTATATTCAAAACAATTTCCATCACTGGTTATATAAAAAAGTTTATAAAACTGAAATTTAATACAATCATTGATATTATTTATTATTTCAAGTATTAATATCAGAAGACAATAATTAACACAAACATTGTGAGAAAACATTTTGTATTATTATTTAATACATTTTAAGTTATTGATGCATTTCTACATTCATGAAATGAAATGAATAAAATAATAGGATTAATTGTATTAAAGCCGAAAACAGGGTTGATTAAAACAACAATTATAATTGAATAAAGCAGATGTGATGAGCATGCAAATCAGTTATTTTAATAATATTGCAGAATACACATTCATATTATTTAACAACATTATGACAGCTCCAAAAATAATAATTATATCATACGTCTACCTAACTAACTAACTAACTAACTAACATCTACGGGAAAACTACTACAAATCTAAAAAGCACTTAATTTAAATGTGGCACCACAGATGGACTGGGCGTCACATGATTAATTTCAGATGATTTTTTCCACAAACATTATTCCTAAAGCATGCGAGATTTGACATCTCAATAAATTTAAAAATGCATGCAATATTTTTCGCATTTATTATAATATATAGTCAATACGAAGTTACCTACTAAACAAATTCAACAGTATTATAAATTTTACGGTCATCTTCAACATTTGACATTATTAATACGATCCTTCCATATGGATATCATTATTTTACTCTTCCGACAATACCTAACCAAACTTCAACCGAATGAAAAGAAACTAATACTATTAACAGCCAAAATAAAGTTATCAACGGTAAATGATAAAATGAATAAGCGGTGAATAAAAAGCAGAAACAGAAAGTATAAAGAGCATGAAAGCGAGTGTTTGGTGCAACGCGCAATGAACCACCTCTATTACGTAATCGTGATTATCTAATCAATATATTGATTAAAGATATCGATTTACATCGAGCTGATAAATATTATAATTGACAAGTCTATTATTACTTGTCCGAATTCAGCGAAGGGTATGTTAGGATATAGACCTTATTATATGTTTAAATATGTATTATTGTGACTAGATTACTGACTAAAGTGATCAATTTCCAACTGTGATCGAGTAACTGAAAGTGTGCCTTATTCAAATTGTGGTATTATTAACTTGTGCACTGCGGTATAACTATTCAGGTGCAAAATTTGAAACAAAGTGCTCGGCAGAATGACAGGTAGTGACAGAGAAGATCATTGTATATTATATTAATTTTCGATTATTTATCTTTTAAACTTAGTTCAGCGATTCTGTAGGGCCGTCCGTTTTCAAGTCATGATATTTTGGTTTGGTTAGACTCATCTCTCATGCTCCTCCATTGGAAATGCAGCGTTAAAACACAAAATATTGCATTAAAATTTACGCAACGATTACAAACAGCATGATGTAGGGAAATAAACACATAAAGCCATGGTTTTAAGAAAATGCACGTTGCAATGGGAAAATAAATATACATATTAATCTGAATTAAAAACTGCAGTTAATTTTTAAAGTCTACAAAGTAGAATATTTCCGGATTTACAGTGGATTCTGAATTTATCGTTTTGCAGGCACGAATGAAAATAAACATTATACATGAAAAAACTCAATAACACATGTACTTGGAAAGATCTGATTTTTTGTAAAGGGTAAATATTATTTTCAACCAGTATTGTAAGAAAACGGTGTACAGAGCTTGCGTTTGTTTGCCCTTTGATATATTTGTACAAATAGTGTATTCCTTAAACTTAAATAAAAATATCATATTATTCGAGAAGAAAAAAATTAGATAACGATATTGAAAACATATTATTAATATTCATTTAATATTTCTTCCTTTTTCTTAACAACGCTACAGTAAAGTACAATATGGAAATAAAAATTTTAGTTATAAATATGGGTGAATATATTGGCTATACAATATCAGACGAAAAGTGTGTTATATGCTCCCTGCAAAAAACTTTACAACTAATATTTCATATGGATAACTGTAAAAACTTAAAGTCAAATAAAACTATCTACAAAAGTCTAACTTTTCAGGAGAGTCAAAAAAACACTTTTTATTATTTTGTAACTTTACAAAACAGATGTTAATTTGAAACCTAATGTTCATATTTTATATTTTTATTTTTTACTGTATGTTTATATTGCTTATGGTGATGCTAAAAAAATTTGGTATGAACTTAAAAAACATTAAGAAACAAGAACTTTATGTAGTTAATGTTAAACTTCAATGGTGATTTAAGAAGAAACTAGAAAAGATTGACATAATGTTGTTTGACTATCGTGTAGCCGAGAATGAAAAAGAACATTATCAACAAAAAAAACGAGAAACACTTTTTGTAGATAATGTTGTTTGACTTTAAGCCCTCGAGTGGCAGAAGTCGTTTAGTTGAAGAACTTTGTTTTGAGATAATCGTCATTTTATCTAATCATCATAGAAATCAAACATCTCTATTTTTATAACAAGCTTTACTAATACTTTCAACCACTTCGTGATATTAGATGATGATTAATGAATTCAATCAAAATATTCAAAAACTTTACGTTATTCATAATTCTTTTTGCCAAAAACAACCTGGAAAAGAATTGACTCGAGGTATAGTATATTCCAATTATGTTAAATACACAGAATATGACTGAACTTGTTTTTTTTTCAAAAGATGCATTTTGTTAAAACTTATCTATTTGTATTCATAACTCAAAACAGCCGGTTTATTACTTAACGCCTTCTGCCAATATTCCGACGATGTATCCTTGAGAATTTTATATTACTTGCAGCAGTCGAAAAATTACCTAATATTCAAAGTTAACAAAATTAACCAAGACACTATGATGCTAATTGAAGAACAACCCTAGGTGTTTAAGATTCATAAATTTAACAATTTTATTCAATCTTAATTAGCGACCAACTGAGTAAAAATAGATAAAAAAAAATATGTTTTCTTTACAATCAATGCTTTAAAATGATAAATATAGATTCCACTGTGTAAAGTAGAGGAGAATATTAATTATTTGTAGGTTATGTTCGATGTCATATTGGAAAGACCTTGAGCATGCAACACAAAAAAATTGACATTAAAAAAAGGTCTAAAAGAAAATAATGACCATTTTGTATTGCTACATATATTATAAAATGTTACAGCATAATGCCATAAAAATGTTTATTAAAATAAAAATTATATTGTTGTTGATACTGCAATAGTTTATATGTCACCAAGTGATATAAGCACAGTGAAAGACCAGCTGCAATTTCCAGAATAGATTATATCATCGGTATTCTGTCAGAAGATGTTAAGTGAAAAAACCTTGCTTTGAGATAATTGACATTTTCAAACATCATGAAGCGAACTTAAATGTAGTGAGGCGGTAGATAATAAGATAAATAAATAAACAATTGACCAATATTTTTACAGCTCAAAAATGTTTAGTCGTCTAATCGTATTTGGGTAGCTGTAGAAATATGAAATCTGTACAGCCAAGTACTGTAAGCGTTAAGTTATAAAAAAGTTTCTGCCATTAATAACTGCCAACGAAATATACAAATGAATGTTTTTACAAAAAACGAGTCAACTGGTTTTTTGAGACTATGAAGAACGTTTATTTAACTTATTTATTAAAATATATTTTTAATCCTACTGCAACATGAAAATATAATTTACAATATTGTTATTTTTATTTAAAAAAACAACCTAAGATGATAAAGAAGGTTGTGTAAGTACAAATATTTAATGAATTTGGTGTGGTTTGGAGAATGGCTTTTGGTAAAAACTGTTGATTGTGTTATTCTTGGTGATAATAATGTACTTGTATATAAATATATATATTGATATTCCGGTATATGGTGTAATTATTATGAAAAGTGATCAAAGAATCTCCCTCTTTTCCGGAACACTCTGAATAGCTCTGAGATTAAACAGTAGCCCCTTGTTAAGGTATTGAAAGCCCACTGTTGCATAAAACCAATTGCAGTATCAACTACCATATGCTGTGATTGTGTACACTTTATATACTGAGACGTAGAATGAAAATTGAGATTCGGTGAAAACATACGATTAACAATACTCTTGTATAAATGACTTAATGATTATATCTCTTGTCGAGAACATTTCATGATATGCAGTGTTGACTTATTTTCATTTGACGATATAAAGCTGTTTTTCTTTTTGTTCATTTTAATGAAGTTTTTAAACTCAAATACCTAACATGTTTTAATTGATTTAAACTAATTTGTTGAAAGAAAGCATAAGGTTATTGCTTAAGCAAACCACTGGCATCCTATACTAGATAGTTGGCTAGGGGAATACTATCATAAGAAATGCCTAAATTAAATGAAACTTTTTCAAAAACCTACCTACATAGATTTTATCAATTATATGCAAGTTTGTAAAAAAATATTTAATATTTCATCTCTTCAGTGGACTTCACCGACTGAGAATCTGAAGCTTTCCGCAACAATCTACAAAAATAAAATATTGCAAAGCGGTATTCTTAAATTTTAACCTAATACTCCATTTAAACAAAAATACCATATGGTAATCAATCGACCAATCTAACGGAAATAACAATATAAATTTTTATTAATTCGAAAGCAGGTCCAAAATAAATAATCTAAAATTTTTTTAAACTTTAAAAGCCAATGTAACATTCTTTAGAATTCTTTGAATAAAGTTCAACATTCGATATAGAGTCTTTTACCTAATAAGCTTAATGATATACTTTCTTATTTTGCTATTTGATAGCTTCATTTTCATTGAATATTCTACAAACTCTCCTGATTTAAATATAAAATTCGTTTCAACAAGAAGTCATTAACATTGCTTACAACTAACACTTCTAACAATAGTTATAATATTCAAAACTAGTTCATAACATTTTAAAAACAATTAACTATATATATATTAAGTTTTTGATATTACGCCCAAGCTATTAAAACTATTGAACTTTCTAACAGTTTTAAAAAACGCTGAAGCTTTGTTATTATTTGATACATAGATAAAATGTATATTTGAGAGAAATTTTTCAACAAATTGACAAGATATTGCAACATTACAATTGCACTCTCCACATCCACTGAATGGTGAAACGTAAGTTTGAATCAACCAAAGTTATCGAAATGCTAAAACTACCAATCAATGCTTAGTATTTTAATCAACTGTATGTAATGTATGTAATTGTTTCAGGTTATGATTTCACACGTAATAAATTATTGATAGACTGCAATCACGAGTGACATAAATGAAAATAATTTTTAAGCACTCCTAACCCTAAAAAATGACTAAATTCACATTCTCTTTCAATCTAGAAGAAAAGACTTCATAAATAACAATTGAACAACGCTGGTGATCAAAGCATGTAATAAATGAGCTTTACAGTAAAATTTTACGAGTCAAAATTCGAAGAATAATTATTTTCTAGCCAAGTCGTCATCTGAACACGTTTTATGATATAAGTTAAAGCCTTAAAACGTTGGCCGGGTTGTGGTATCAAGATCGGGAACAATTGAAGTGGTGCACTTACGAACACAGGTGGGAAGTTCGTTGGGGGCCCAAGCGCCATCAGGCTGGCAGAATCTCTCGGCTCGGCCGACGAGTTCGAAACCGGCACCGCAGTGAAGTGCAGCACGGCAGCCGAAAGTGTGGCACTCGGCTGTTACCCAGCCGTGGGGCAGTTCACCAGGAGGTCCACAAGATCGCGCTGTAAGCATGATAGATTCAATTTATTTCAGTAGTCTCAATCTTTCTGGCATGGCATTTAACCCATTTTTTCCCAGTGTTCCAATATTGGAACATTTAGTATTTTTACTTCCACTGCATTTATGCATGACACAATAAAAGTTGAAATTGCATCCGTCTCAATCAGTCTACTGCTAACAAGTATGGGGATCATTTCGTGTAGTATTTTTTCAGATTTGAACCTGTCTGAGTGAGCAGTGCTTTTTTATTTGCATCAATTACGGGCAAATTCAGGAAAAATTCGGGTAAAAATGGGTTGAACAAAATGGAGTATGAATTATGAAAGCTAATTTAACAATTACATTAATGGAAGAGATTGATTATCATTGACCTGATGTTAATAACATAATAAACCATTTTCAACTCTTATAACAAAATAAACAATTCATCAATTTGGATTTTTGAAAAATAAACAACTTAGCTGAGCATTAGATTAAAGAAACATTTTAAACTAAAACAGAAATAAGTGGGTTTTTTTATGAATCAAGTCGACCCTCAGTGTACACCGGAAAGTGTTAAATGAGGACTTACAGTAAGTCGATCCTTCTACCTCCTATTTAAAAAAAGGCAAATGGTAGAAGAATGGCGTTGTTTATAGTTGTCCATAAATTTGTACAATGAAAAATCAAAGTCCGACAGTACCAATATGCGGATTCAAACATAATGACTAACAAATCAAATATTACTGGAACCCTAGAGTGCTATCAATACCTATGGTGATCAACAAGTATGTATTTAATGATTCAAATAAGTTTCTATAGTAAAAAATGTATTTCTCACGTTCACATGTGATATCAGGGCCGTACCACGATGCCTGCCCCTCGATAGCGAGACACTTTGCTCTTGGAAAGCCATTGGTGACGTAGCCTGTGTGGCAGTGGTACTGGATAGTTGCATCCAAGTCAAATGTTGCTTGCTCAGGGAGAGCAGAGTGACGGGCGTGTTCAATATGAGGTGGTGTCAAGCAGTAAACTAAATTAAATACACAAATACGCATTTACATAATTCATCTTTAAATTATAAGAATCTTATGCCAAAGCACAAAATATTTTAATGTTTGAAAGATCATAATATAAGAAAAACTCAATGAGAATTTATTGTAAGTCACACGAGATAAACTCAAGGTAAATTGAACAAGCACCGATGTCTTAGGTCTCAAATTTAAATTGAAAAATCTAAATTTGACATTGACTTTACCAGGAATCGAACCCAGACTCGTTTGGTCGGTAGAGCAAGCTCTAACCAACTAGACGGCAGCGGGCGACTGTGTTGTTAACAGTTGGTCTAAAGTTGTCATCATCCATAAGATACAATGCTAAGTGATCAGAAAGATACATAAAAAAATAATACTGAATACATATTTTTATTTTAAAACTAGTTTTTTTATGCATTAATAAAATACTCATAAAATATATGAAAGCTCAATTTATCTGCCTCAGGAAAGAGAGAGTAACTGCAATTTGGTAAAAAAACAAATTTTCCATCTCTTACATCAATGGATTCAGTGATTTCTCTGACACATCAATATCAAGATTGTACAAGGTATAATCCAAAATTTTGTGATGCTGAAACGCAATCATCATGTTGAAGCAGATATGAAGAAACACTGACTATCTCAAAATGTACTTGGACATTAAAAAAAACCCTTAAAATGTAAAAAAACAAACCGATGAACTCACTGTTCTGCTTGCAGGCTGGAGGCTGCCCCGCCCACTGCCCGTCAGCTTGGCAGTTACGGCTTTGGAGTCCTACTACGTGGTAACCATGAGGACACGAGTATACAGCCCTGAAATAAAAGTTAATTAACATTGGGAAATAATTTTTATGTATAAAAATTATCAATATATTGAGCCAGTATTAATTTGAGGCTCAATGAAAAAAAATCACAGTTTTTATACTGTGATCTTCGTCAATATGAAGCATATATGTACATAGGTATTAAATGGAGTATTTTTGGTATATCGACAACAACTTGTTTTTAGTGAATTGTTTCAGTTTTTCAAATATTGTGAAGTAGGAATGTTTAACCCATTTTTGCCCGAATTTTGCCTCAATTTGCCCGTAATTGCAACATGAAATGATCCCCACGCTTGACAGCTGTAGATTGATTGAGACTGATGCAATCTCAACTTTTATTGTGTCATGCATAATGGAACTGAAGT
Source organism: Himalopsyche anomala (assembly GCA_031772345.1). NCBI lineage: Eukaryota > Metazoa > Arthropoda > Insecta > Trichoptera > Rhyacophilidae > Himalopsyche > Himalopsyche anomala. The sequence continues at coordinate 1,665,515 of CM062829.1, forward strand.
AAAAATACTAAATGGTCCAATATTAGAACACTGGGCAAAAATGAATTCCAAGCAAAACAGTGGTGTTAATTTATTTTTTACCATGTCCACTAACACTCTGGAGCATGTGGACTCCTGATGAAGTTTATGTTAACGGAAGTTTTTGTACGAGAACTGCTTATGACTCAGTTGCTCAACCATTTTTTTCAAAAGGAATAGAAAAATGGGACTAGGATAAGACTAGTGGTTAACTAATCACTTTCACGTTTTTAAGATCTAATCTGTGGGTAGAATGTAATTTTATTAATAAAAAAGTACGTTTGTACCTAGAATGCCAGCTATAATTTGCAATTATTAATTTAATTGATTATTGACGAAATAACTCGTCTCTGGCGTGTTGAGAATAAAAAAATTGACAAAATATCTTGTCTGTGGCAGCCATCCCGTTAAAAGAAGCCAACAATGTTGACTTCTCAACCGTCGACATTGTTTGGAAAAAAACTAAGAATCCTTAAACAAACGTTCGTTCGATACTCAGTTGAATTGAATGGGAATTAACTAAAAATGGAAATTCAGCTTACTTGTCCCCAAAGAGTCTTCCTGAAACTGTCACATCTCCCAGTTCTGGCTTGTCCAATTCAGGACATTCTCGATCTATATATAAAAAAAAAGGAAAAACATTATTTCTACATCATCACTCAACCATAAATGAAAAACATTTACTTTATAATAGTTACATGAAACTACGGAAATATATATTCATAGAAAAAGCAATACTGAAGATTCTACGACACTGACATCTATTTATCAGAATAGTAAGTTATTCAAATAAATGTTAGATAATTTCTTTCGTAAAACTCAGAAGAATTTCGACAAAGCTTCAGTCCATAAACTAATATACTTTACTTCAGTCGATTTAAGTATTACTCATAATAGTTTCACAACTATCAGTATAAATGAATAACACTTTGGAAAAGTCCTATTTTGGTAAACTTGTCATTACGTAGGCCGCGCGTTTATTTTCGCGAAAAATTGAAGAATTTCGTTAAAAACAACGCCATGATTTAGAATCATTTATTTGCGGATTTTATGAAAGCGAGAAAACACACATTATTAATATAAGATCACTGATAAATTATTCGAAATTCGAAATATTTGTTACTCTTACGACGCCATAGTTCGAAAAATATTGAGCGGTTTGTTCTTCTATTCAGAAGGTGGGCAGAGCCACCAACTGTTCTGTCATCGAAATAATTATTACTGAGTATGAAAGTGCGGTGAACCGGTCCAGATAATATTTTTTTTAAATGTAGAATAACTACTTATATATGTATATAATTGAGTTTATTTTAAAAGAATTGAGAGTGACTTAATTGACATTTATATATTTTTAATATGTACATGGCTATTGAATTTTTCAATGTTGCATTAAGCTATTTCTTTTTTAAATGAAATAGTGTGTTTTATTTGGAATAAATGAATTAGTTGGGAATATTTTATTCACCCTATATAGAAATCTGTATTATAAAAAGTGCCTTATTCAAAATTTCAAAATTCTAGTTTATTCTACACACGAATATTATTTGTAGGAAAAAAAAAACTTATCAGTAGTTGCTGTTACTATCTCCAAATCTCAGCGTTTTCACTTCCCCTAAAAAATCATATCACAGGAACATAATAAACGGACATATACGATTCATTTTTTTTTTAAATCATGTCCGCTCCCAATGTGGAGCGTATGGACTCCTAAAGTGTTTCTACGAGAACTGCTTGTTACTCAGTTGCTCAACCTCTCTTTTTCCAAAGAGAGTAGGGATAGAAGGATAGGGCTAGGACAGGATTAGTGGTAAGCTAATCGCTCTCGATACGCCCCATTCATAGGATAGGATAGGTGAGAGGGGGGGAATTCATTACAACAATAAAATATTTCGACTATTTTATTATTTTTCTTTTGAATAAAGTAGGGTTGTGGAGCCGTGAAAAAAACTCCCTCCTACTCCAATTTTTTCATTCCTTAATAATGGTCTGACACAATTTTTCACCACCTGTTCAAATTGCATTTTTTTTTTCATTTATTCTCAAGCAAGAGCCTTATTTATATATTTTTAATGGGAAATGTTTGTTGAAAAATCAATTATATTGGTTTTTTGATTTCAATATTTTTACAAATTACCTAAGTGACAGATCATCACATATTATTAGTATCGGTCGCTTCAGTGTGAAAATTTAAAAAAAAAAAACAATCAAATGAATTCTAGAATCATTTTATATAAATCTGATATTAATGCAGATGGACATACACTGACATGAAGAAATGAATACACACTTCCTAAGCAAATTGACAGAGATGGCTGATTTTATCATCTCAATGATGCAATTGCTGCCCCATCGGATTTTTGCACTCCTTAAAACAGTACATGACTTCATATGCAGTCCAATTAAAAACATTTTCATCTATGTATGGATAAATGACCCCAAATTTATTGAAAAAATCTTGAAAAATACATATTTTATTAGTTGCCTTGTGAAATAATTATCCCGCTTAGCTTAGCTTACTTCAGATTAAAGACTTGCTACCAATCTTCGGTCAAATCTTTTGGCAATCTTGATTTGGAATTGTGGCAGTCGAAAATAACGAGTAAAGGAAAGTGCTAAATTACGGTTATAAACCTTGAACAATACATCTATCTCACATCTCACGCAAAATATCATTAAAATAACGAGCATTTATTTTAATGAATAAAAATAAGTCACAGTAGCTTAGTCGTCCCGCTCTGTTTATACACGCATCCCAGGTTCACTTATTCACGTTACTGCAGCGATTTCCAACCAGGGAGGCGGGAACAGTCCAACATATTTATTTACACTTTAAAACGTGACTTTATTACTATATGAAATAAAGGATGGGGAGTCGCGAAGATATTATTTCTTCAAAGGGAGGTGCAGTAACATAAAGGTTGGAAGCCACTGCGTTACTGTGTTAAAATGTTGAAAAATAAATGTGATTGCCACTTGAAAATAACATTAATAATGGCGTAAAACGTATTTAGTTCTACGGTTTTTATATAATTAATTGATAGCTATTTCGGCTTTATTACGAAGGCGTAAGCCGAAATAGCTTTTAAGTAATAATATAAAAACTCTAGAACTAAATACGTTGCTATTTAAGTGCCAATTTAATCAATAAAAACATATTTTTTTCGTCTCGCAAAACTGAAAGTCCCAATATGAATGTATCGGAAAACAACATTTTCTATTTTCAAAAAAAATAAATAATATCTACATTTTTTTTTAATCCACGTCCGCCCCCATTTTGGATCATATGTCTTCCTAAAAGATTTTGGTTCGTATTTAACCGGTCTGAATTTTAATAGTTTCTGTCATAATTTTTATCACATTGTTCTGAATTTATATTAAATGGACATAATATATCGGGCAGTGTACAGAGGGCAGAATAAATTATTAATAATTAATAATTAACAGAATAAAGAATTTATATAAAATAATTATAATTTAAATTAAATTTAAAAGAAACCTAACCTAACCTAACCAAAATTGTTATAAAAATATTGTTACTCAGTTGCTCAACCTCTCTTTTTCTAAGATAGAATAAGACTAAGCTAGGACAGGACTAGTGGTTAACTAATCGCTCCCGGTACGCCGCTTATTTTATGATTGGAAGATTGTGAGGGAAGGTTAATACATTACAAACACCCATGCCTTAATCGAAAACAGAAATCGAAAAATCGATTTAAATAAATGCTGCTTGTTCTGAAACTTGAACCAGTGAGATGTGTCACAGAAGCTAACGACGTTGACCACTGCACCACGGACCAGACATAAATATATTTTAATCACCCCGTTAAATTTGTATCCTTTATTATTTATATACATGATGTTGCAAATGTTCAATAAAAAACTTAGTAATTATATTATCAAACAAGTTCCTCTTGTTTTAAACATGAATCGTTAAAGTTGTGTACACTGTCACACGTTTTGTCACTAACGACACGGTTTCGCCTTTTGGCACCTTCAGACTTTCAAGTGCACGGATGAACGTGAAAATTGAATGTAATAATTATATTCTCTCCTTGTCTTGTGAAGCTTCTACTTTGGAATTAGGAGCATTGTATTCGAATTTCCAGGTTGAATATATAATGTAGACTGTTGAAAGGAAAATGGACGTAACCCACAGTTTTTTCAAAACAGGTTTTTTTCGATAATCACAATGTATCAAACTTGATACATGTTCTATCAAAAGGATGTAAGCTTCAAATGCCGAATTAGTATCTAAATTTAGCTTTTATGTTTGAAAAAAGATGAGCCTGTGAAAATTGAAACCAAGAAAAAAGTCTGAAAAAACGGTGTTTCCTGAACAATTTATTTAATCAATATTAGATTATGTCAATTAAACATCAGATTAGAACTCTCTGTGCACTTCAAGGTTTTTTGTATATTTCATAATTTGCATATGGCCCAAAATTATCAAAACACGTTTTTTGTGCCTCCTGTAAAATTGGTTAATGTGTGGGTTACGTCTTTTTTTCCTTTCCATAGTCGATATCATTTGTCAAAACTTTCAACGAGCTTTTAGATACGATTTAAGAAATAGAGAGATTAATAAATATTTTAAAACTCCCAAAAATAGACACTCAATGTATTTCGTCATTAATATTCAATTTATCATTTTTTTTTCGTTCATTCTGATGTTTGTCAAAATCGGGGTCGCGTTTTTTAACGACGATGCGTCCTTGGATTTAATACATGTCCACTGTTTGCTTACACGGAGTGTTTGTATTTATTCAAATATTTGAATGAAAAGCATATAATCCTACTTTGTCAGCGAAACCATCACTGCGCATAAATTTAGGGATTCTGTTTGACACGGCCGACATAAACCACTGTAAAGGTAAGCATACATTTGCATTGACTCAATATACTGGCGACGGTCGTCATATATAATATAAATGTACCTATGTAAACAACGGAACTCGGGGACATTTGTCCAGGACAAACGAATTTATCCAATTTAGATGGTATCAAACAATACATATCATTTGAAATTTAATAACCATCGTAAGGAAGTATTAGCAGCTGAGAAGACATCCGCTGAGATGACGAAAAAAATAAATCTAGGCAGCATATTACATAAAAAACACAAACTACATAATTTCTACCAAGTGTCAATAAATAACTAATAATATTAATTTATTACAAAATGTCTAAATAAACATAAAATTTAAAATGGAATTAATTCTCTCTATAAGAGCGGATAACTATTCATTCGCAATCATTTATCTGTAAGTATTCAACATTGATTTTAAATACTTCTAAATTTAATATTTATGAAGAAAAATAGATTCAAACAAACGACCACAATTGAAAACATTGTGAAAACACATTATACATAATATTGTGTGTTGTACTTTGTCAAGAAATCAACTCCCGCCTACGGCTTTGATCATCAAATTGGGATCCATCGACAACATGGATATCCATGTATCTTATACTAACCACTCCCCGTCGCCATATTTCTTAAACTTAATTTGAGTGCCCTTAACGTTGCTGTGAAACTAGATAATCCCAGTAAAATGGAATGTAAATATGTAACAGATAAAGGCGGATTAAACTTTGGAAACCCTTTATTAAAGCAATGTATTCGAAAGTTAACATGACTTTTTTACTCTGCTACTAACTTATAATTAGTCCGGTCCTGATCTTATTAAATATACGTGAAATTAGTATAAATTACTATTTAATTTTTGTATACAATGCCTTTTCGCCAAGTATTGACAGTGAACACACTAAAAGGTTTTAACAATAAGTTGTTTCATAGAAATATGACAAATAAACATTAAGTTATAAGTTGTATGGAAAAGTTACAATACTGATATAAATATGATATTTCATTCGACTATTTTTTAAATATACAGCTTATTGCTGATATGTTAGTATAAATAATGTTACATTAAAATAATAATTGCATTTTGTAATAAATTTGCAGATTCGAACCCGTAAAATCCAACGACATTGACTACTGTACCACGAATTTGATTTCAATCGATTTCATAGATGTTTGTGATTTATAAAAAAATCCTCAAACCACTCCAATCCTAAGATACCGGGGCGAAGCGAGTGCGATTATCCAACCACTAGTTATATCTTATCCTTGTCTTTCTATTCCTACTACCTACTCAAATGAGTAACAAGCAGTTATCTTAGAATAACTTCAGTTGAAATACCTACACTAGGAATCATATGCAGACATGGATCCAAAAAATGAGATGCTTAGAGTGTCTCAAGTGTCCACATAATATATTTAAATAAAAGTTCAATTATTTTTGTCGATTTCTAAGAAATTTTAATATAATGGAGAGTATTTGATTGAGTATGAAAACATATATTACTCGATTTTTATGGAATAAACCATTTTCTACAGACTTTTTTGCATTTCGATTTAAATATTTTAAATATCTGCATCACCATGTCAAAAAAGTTTCTGCCAAAAGTAACACAACATAACTGTTCATTATTTAAAATTGACAGGAGAAATGGCGGAAGATCCAGTCGAGAAACAAAAGAAAAAAAAAACTGTCCTTTAAAGGCACACGTGCCAACAGAGCAGATAGAAAGAAATGTTATGAAAAATTCACCGGAAGAACTGGCTGGAAAATTTGTTTCCCAGCTAACAGTGTCGGCTATTTATTATGTAGGCCATTTTAGTTGGCTTTCCTAACTGGTTATATTTTATTATTAGGGAAGGCGAAACTCAGTTCCCGGCTTATTTCATTTCCGGGAAGGATTTTATGAGCTTAAATGTGAACTGCGTTGTGGATTTCAACAACGTATGTTTTATTAGAAATTATTACGAGAAATCCAATTCATTTCCTTTATTACGAGAGGTACAAAAATGAAGGTTAGACTACACGGCAAGACTACATAGTGAATTCTTGTTATACGTATAAAATTTTTAGTTAAGGAAAGCTATTAAGCAACAATTATTTTAAAATTTTAATTACAACCGGAAATAAAATATTATAACTAACTACATAACATAACAACCAAGTAACAACGTATTTTAATGTGAGCTATGTTCGATAATTCCTAGGTTAATTGAAGTTTATTATATCCACGATAGTCGTTGAGACGTAACAGCTGTATCATTTAAAACTTAATGCTTGTATAGCGTTATATGCAGCGGTGGGCTGCCAATATTTTAACAAGGGGCTCGCTTAATCTCGAAGCAATTCTGAGTGTTCTGAGGAAGGAGTGAATTTACTAATCGCTCCTATCCAATTATGTGCAATACTTAAAAAAGCAATCGATTGCCACTTAATACACTCATAACATGTAATAATATGCAATTTACCGTCAGCTTATCAATGTAAATAGCGAAAAATATTGTGTATACTGAAACTGTCGTGGATAATATATAAATTAGAAATTGCAGTTATATACTAATTTGAAATGAGAATATTGCTTTCTCTTGAGTTAACAAGGGGCTCGCCGGCCTTAGTGAAATTCAACAAGGGGCTCGCGTGAACCCCTCCGAGCCCCTCCATCCCACTCCTGGTTCTATGTAATATTAAACATATCCGATAAAGGAAAAAAAACTTACTTTTGTAAGGAAAAGTTTACGTAAACTCTTCCTATTGTACTCGTCGCACAATCACTCTCTCTCTCTCTCTCTCTCTCTCTCTCTCTGCAGATTTATAACAGTTGTCGGTTTCAAACGATCTTCACAGATATCAGATTAATATATAAGACTCGATTTCCATGCACTAAATGTCATTAAAAAAATGACATTGTATAATAAAATGCGTATCAATGGCGTAGTTAGAAAATTGGGCCCCTCGTGAAAACGTCACCCAAGCCCTACCCACACACAATTTGTTATATTGAGTATTTTTTTTATCCGTTTCCTCTCCCGATGTGGAGTATATGGCATCTTTATGGAAGTATCTCAACAGAAGTTTTTCTACGAGAACTGTTTGTTACTCAGTCGCTCAACTTCTCTTTTTTTTCAAAAAGAGTAGTAGGGGTAGAAGGGTAAGGCCATGACAGGACTAGTGGTTACCTAATCGCTACGCCCAGTTATTAAAGGATCGGAAAGGGCGGGAGAGAATTTTTAAGACATCACAAAAGCCCATGCCTTCGAACAAAAATCGATAAATCGATCGGAAAAATGCTGTTCTTACTGGGACTCGAACCCGTGAGGTCTGGCACGGAAGCCCACGACACTAACCACTGCGCCATAGGACCTTTTTAACACGATAGATATGTACGTTTTACAAAAAACCGTGTAAAAAGTGTTAGCTTAATTAAGATTGAATCCCTGCATTTAAAAAACGATGTTATTTGACAAACGAACAAAATTGGGGGATAGAAAATCTTTTTAAAAAAGTAGTGAAAACAGTAATAAAGTAAATTACATAAAATATTATTATTTAAAAAAAAATACTAGACATTAATCGCTTTTTTCGCTAGAAACGTTTTGACACGTCTAGGTCTAATGTGTTAGGATCCAATGAAACCTGTTGTTTGTTATCACTGACTTGTGTAGTTGAATTTCTTGTTATTAGGAAATCTGTTATCTATTTCTATATTTTTATTTTTTGGGAATCGTGTTAGAGCAAATAATTCGTTTAACATTTGGTATTTTTTTTTTAGTGGACCGCGTTATTTCAAGTTTAGTGTGTGCAGAAAATTGGGCCTCTTTTTTGCTGGGCCCTCATGCATTGCATGACACTGCTATGAGGTGGGCACGCCGCTGCTTACAAAAAGTTATTAAATACAACATTATACACTAATATGACAGCAATGACTGACCTAAATAAGGCTTTCTTTTAATTACCGTCATTAAATTCACAGTGTGTTTACAGATTCTTTCATAAAACGTTAATATCGGAGACGTTTCCAAAATTCTGGTAAGCTAAATTTAACCTATTACAAGAACGTAAGAAAATCATCGAATATGTTTTGTCTAAATATCACTATTTGAAATAATAAATTAAATATTTTTACGGATGTTCATAGTAACGCCATTTATCTTTTGTTACATTTTTTATCCTATCCGCTCCCAATATGGAGCGTATGGCCTCCTAATGGAGGTATTTCAACAGAAGCTTTTTTTACGAGAACTGTTTGTTACTCAGTCGCTCAACCTCACTTTTTTTTCAAAGCAAGTAGTAGGGAAAGAATGATACGGCTAGAACAGGACTAGTGGTTGACTAACCGCTATTGCTACACCCAGTTATTAAGGATCGGAAGGATAGGAGGAGAGGAAATAATGCGAATTGACATCACAAACACCCAGTCTTCGATCACAACTTTGAATTGAATAGTTCTCAAATTCACTCTGATCTGACCAGGAATCAAACCCAGACCTGCGTGGTCAGTAGAGCAAGCTGTAACCAACTGGGCCACAGCAGACGACAACCATCTTTTGTTACTATCCACTGTATATTTTTTCGTTTGAACACGGTTATCTCCAGAAATCCGAATAATGAATCGGATGTATACACTTTAGTTAGTGTTTTCAGACTACACAGACTAAGTACTTAAATGATTTATTCTGTGAAAACATTATAATTTACTGACATATAAATTAACTTTAAATGATGTGTTTGCAAAGTTTAATGGTACGCAAATACTTCCGCCAGCTTTTCCTGGCTTACCCACTCTGAAAAGTGGAACTAAGCGGTTATTTTAAATCATGTTAACTTTATTAAAACAGTATGTGCGCTGGAAATGAAGCGATACACGCTGCGTGCATTGTGGTTTGGCATCAATTATGAAATAAATAATACACAACTCGCATAGCAATTATTTACTTTGAAAGTGAATTAAAAAATAATATTTCAAACGGTATCGTTGTACACAGGGACGTCCCGTGGGTAAAGGCGAGTAGGCAGTTGCCAAAGGGCGGCATGTCCTAGGGAGCGGTAAATGATCACAGTTTTTTTTAAATGACTAAATATTTTTGACACACGAATTTGGCTTAGAATAAATATTATGGCTCAATGTTTTTGATAAAAAAAAAATTGTCAACAAAAAACATTTTCAATTGTAATGATATTTTGACCGATGGGTAAACAGTAGCTAAATTTATCACAAAAATCTTCTTTAAATATGACATTTATCGACATCAGCACTAAAGACGGCAGATAAGATTATTTGAAAAAAATATATTTAGAAAAATATTAAAAGCACTGTTTTAAGCTTCGCCTAGGGGCGGCAAATAGCTTAGGAACGTTCAACTCTTTGTTTACACGATATATACGTTCCCTGGAGATAAATATAAAAAACGTAACGATGGACCTGCTTTGGGCATTTGCTGCGGATACCCCAAGAGAGTATGAACCCTTCCTGTTTCTTCTACCAGCCAGATGGGTCCCGACGTTGTGGAAGGCCACTGATTACCATATTATCCATAGAATGTACTCAGCGTAGTTACGGGACGCTGCAGTGATTTGGGAGGAAGTAAAGAGACTGGCGGAGGATAGAGAATCTTGAAGGAACCATGCGGTCACCACATCTCCGTATAGAGAGCGAATATGGAAAAAATACGTCCCTGGATTATATTGGATAAAAAATCGTGTTATTTGAAAAAGAACAACATCGTGGTATAGAAATTCGTGTAAATAAAAGGTATCAATGACGACCCAATAAGTTAATTGCACACAATATTATTTATAATATGTATTTTAATGAATTTTAAAAAATCTATTTATCGTTACATGATTACATATGGAGAATTCGATGAAGGACTGAACATAAGGGCTACCATCTGACCGGATTTTTAGAGCTTAGACTGGTCTCGGATTTGATATCGAATTTTCCTCCGGTCAAAATCATAGGCAATCTCATGTTATTAAATTGATAATATATGTATATTAAAATTATTTTCGACTAAATATCGGACTTTTACCACTCTAAAGCTAACGACTCACCGGTGTGTCGCATACCTATTAACCACACACGCTACCCACCAGTGTGTTGTCATTATTACGACGTCAATAAATATTTTTTAGAGTTTGCATCATTGAAAAAGGGTCCAACATCTCTTAAGGACTCACAAAATGAATATTAAGTTTTCCTTTATTAGTTTTTAGTTATTTTTTTCTAGCTGTTAACGGGTTAAAAAAAATCCGAACTTTAAACCACCTGCGACCGGCCTTCTCATTGTGTGTAGCCTCTAGTAACCTTAACTGGACATAATTCGCTTTCATCGCAAGACATGTCTGGCATGTCTTATGTGTTAGGATCTAATAAAGTATTCTATTTGTTATCACTGTCTTGTGTTGTTCAATTTCTTTTTATTAGGAAATTTGTTGTCATCTGGGAGTCGTGATAGAACAAGTATTTCGCGTAAGAATTTTTTTTTTTTTAGTGGACTGTTTTATTGTAAAGTCGTGTAAAAAAAGAGTGTACTTAATTTCGGCAAACGATTTTGGACGATTGAATCATTTTAGTACAAAGAAAACATTCGGATTATTAAATTTTCCAAGAAAAATAAGCATGTCTACTTATTTCTAAATAGGGCCACCAAAATGTACGCTATTAAAATTGCTATTAATCTTGACACAACTTACTAACTATCATAATTCTTATTATATTCTTAAATTCCATAAAATTCACGTTCGCTGAAGTGCTTGCCGGGATTACTCGCCCTGTACATTATTTTTACGTGGGATGACGTTAAAAAACTTTGAAAAATGGCGGCGATAACGACGTGGCTTTTGGCGCGCGCGGGAAAATTCAACCTCACCCCCGGGAATAATTTTTCATCCGACGATGCGATGCGCTCTGCTACCAGCTTTATCATTTTGGTTTTTTTTGTTTTTATTTCGTCTGTTTTGCTGACAGAAAGCGCTAGTTATCAGCCGCTTGGACACGGTTCGCTGCTAGTGTGGAAAGAAATAAATTCCGACGCTTAAAAACAGACACATTGAGCCATATATCAATAACTCTTCTCGTATAAAGCTGTAAAACATACAACCATAGATGAGCGATAATAATTTTACATGATAAAAGATGGCAAAAAATCAATCATTTCTTTGGTTCACCAGACTCGTAGAACACTGACTTTTTATCTTAAATTCAAATTTACATAATAAAAGAAGCGCCTAAAAAAATCACTATATTTTGTGATGTAACTGTTAATCATTGATAAAACTAACCAATAATACCTCTATCATCGTATAATACATATACAATTGTGCGCATTACGTTATGTATACATATTAGAGGGCTAACGGGTAGTTGGATAACATGATAAGGGGGTACCATTACGAAAGTTCAAACAATTATACTATCAACCGATTGGCACACGATCAATAATGAAAACAGCGAGTGTACAAGCAAAAGTTTTATAATGGGTTTTGTTTTCAAATTATATTGACGAGCAAAAAATATCACCGTGGGTAACACATGTGTCCACTAGTGGTTGCGTATAGCAACCCGACAAAACCATCGGGACATTGCCGCCAAGACATTACCGCCAAAACAATACTGCTCGGAAAAATCTATCTAGAAAAAAGTATAAAAAATATACACAAAACAAGCGCTTTTTAGTTGTTCGAAGTGCTTATCGATAAGAGTTATCATACATATAGGTAGTTAGGGTTAGTGTATTTAATAATTAATTAGTGAAATTTGAGATTTCATTAGTTTTAAAATGTATCTATTATATACAATAAAACGAAATACTGCATTAGTCAAAGACTTTTTGGTGTTATTTCTAATTTATAAAATTTAAGAAGGTTAGCATACAATACTGAAATTTAATTTTAAATAGTTTATGTTTTTCTAATTCGCATGCATATTATTATTTGTGAATCTAATATATAATGTTATTTAAAAATAAAAACCGTCTCACTTCTAATCTGTGTTAGTCTCGGGTGAATTTGTTTTGGCGACAATGTCTCGGCAGGAATGTCTCGTCGTTTTTGTCGGGACCCCGGTTGCACATATAATAATTTCATAGATTTGTGAAAAGTATATGACTTACCAGGTTTGATGCACGACATTCCACAGGCTCCATCGCAGAGACATTTCTTCTTCTTACTCTTGCAGTCCTCGTCTGATGAGCATTTCCTCAGACATTTTTGACCCTGAATAAAAGAAATATCCATATCAAGATTTGTATAGATAATTCGTTTCTTTCTTCTTTCTTCTTAATTCTTTTATTCGTTAGTTTACGGTACATTATTTAAATATTAATTATTAGATTAGAATTTCATGAATCTTACATCAATTACCTTATTAATTAAGATGAAATTATTTTTTTTTAAATCCATATTCTTTAGATCAGGCTTATATATATATTGGTCGCTAACCGGTGCTCTACACAATTTTGAATGCCTCGGCAATTTTTCTAGAACGATGGGAAAAATGAAATCATTTACATTTCACAAGCAGATAATAAATATAATTTTCTACGTCAATGTTTCTAAAAAATTTTTTTAAGCCAATCATATCATACAAAAAAATGCTTAGGGAATCAATGCCGAAGGTAGGGGGATAGGCGAAACAGGTGACCGCCTGTAGAGGAGCACTTAAAAATGGCCGAAATGTTTTAAGCTTTTAAACTGTCACGGCAAAATACAATCTTGCCTGGGGTGGCAAATCATCTGTCACCGCAGACCTGCACTCAATTCGTGAACTTACATAATACACTACGACAATTGATAAAATGTTTAAGCGAGTTTGCTTAAAAAAAATGTTTTCATATGTATGAGATATTAATTATTACTCACCAACAGCGTCGCCTGATCTTCATCTCTGGGACACATGGCTGACGGAGAGTTCCTGGGATTCTTGTAGACCCTGCCATCATCGTCAGCTTCTTCTGGTGCTGCCGAGGCTCCGGTTGATCCACCAGTAGGCTCCTCCCAGTCATCGTCATCGTCAGGTGATTCGGTCACAGCAGCTTGACCTAGCAAATGTATTTTATTTTAATTTTAGAGTATTCAGTAAAATTATTGCATCGAAGGTTTCTAAGCTATTGCCATTTATTAACGATACCCAATCTTGGATATGAAGGTTTGTGATGTTTATACGCATCGAGTTAACCTAGAATGATTTTCTAATTTCAAAATATTTAGTGCATAAACTGTAATGTCAAATACAAAACAAAAAACATAATTGAAAATAATGTAGAAATTTTTGTAAGGAAAGCTGATTTGTCAACAAATTATTACATCCATATTGATTGATTTGGCATTAAAGAACAATAATTACAAAAATTACAAGAACTATCTATTATTTTTAAGTTTTTACTACAGGTGGCTTAATTTTTTTAAATGCATAAATATAATATCTCGAAAAATATTTTATGTATTTTTGAAAATGCCGCCCCAGAAAATGTGCCGCCCAGGGCGGTCCGCTTCTACCGCACCCCCCTTGCTACGCTACTGAGTGCATGTTAGTTGATATTTATTGAATGCGGTCACCAAATGTAAAAATCTTGTCAACCCCATACATAATTTTTTTAAATGCATAAATAAAATTTCTCGAAAAATATTTTATGTATTTTTGAAAATGCCGCCCCAGAAAATGTGCCGCCCAGGGCGGTCCGCTTCTACCGCACCCCCCCTTGCTAGGCTACTGAGTGCATGTTAGTTGATATTTATTGAATGCGGTCCAAATATAAAAAATGTTGTCTAAAGCGATCAGAGTAGGTAATTTAACTGAGCATAACTATTTTTTTAATAACATTATTACTTATAATATGATATAAGCATGTAGAAACGCGAAAACATTACAAAAAAATTCAACGCGTTCAAACAAAAAAATATTTCAGATCTCGAGCGAGGGCGGTTACATTCGCAGTGGCGGGCGGGCCTCTGAAATACGATATTAAAAACTCCTGGCTATAAATATCGTTAAAAAGGAAAATCTAATGAAAACTTTATAGATTACTGTCGCATAATTAAACGAAGATCGCTCTGTTGATTTACAGGAATGTCATTTATTATTCACTAAGAATTCTATTCTAACAGTCGCAACTCAATTTTAATTTCATTTTCTTTTCGCTTGCGATTCCGTGCGTACAATTTTCTTCAAAATTGATTTTATTATCAGAACATTTGACACATAATTTATAATATATCATAGACAGAGCGTCTCGTGATTATTTATTGTTTAAATAACTTATAATAAATCACTTTCATTTTTCATTGAAATTAATTGTATAAAGATCGGATAGAAAGAATTGATAAGTTGTTACAGTACAATAATTATTACATTTTGAAACACTGAAATTTAAGAAAATATGTAGTTTAAAAATATATTGAAGTCCTCATTTCACGTTTTCGACGAGACCGACGAAATAAAATGCAGAGGGAAAACGTACATTGGAGGCATAGATTTTTTTATGAAAAACCATCCAAATCAGTGAAGTATTTTTTTCTGTGTTGTTCATATAAATCTCTTCGATTCAATACATTTATGTAAAGGTTTACACCAGTGCTTCGCAACCGGTGTGTTGTTAAACGATTCACTGTTGTAGAGAAAAATATAGGCAGCAATTTTAAATTCATTAAAATAAAAAAAACAAAGTAATAAATGTAAACTTTGCTAATGAAATCTTCATATTATTTCATGTAGTGTGCTGCAAAGCTCTAATGTGTGTTTAGTTTTACCGTGAACGAGAAAAGGTTTAGAAACACTGGTGTACGTCTTCAAAGATTGTAAAATAGCTTTAAATTCCTCTATTGTACCTTATAATGTATATAATTTTAATTGAATTTTGAATATTTCACACGCGAAATTCTTGTGTACTAAACTTACTTACATATATAGAACGGGATTGTTAAAATTACATTTAAATAGCGAGAAAACGTGAATTTTATGTGCGTTAAATCAGTTTCGTAGGAAGAGGTCCTGCCGCCCGGGGCGGTCCTTAAATTTGCCGTCCTCAATATTTTCTCTATATTTATTTTTAATCACTTCTACTATTTTTTAACTATGAACTAGGAGTTTTTACTACTCGTATAAATATAATTTTTAGAAAAATATTGTATTATTATTTTTAAATGCCGCCCGGGGAGATCCGCCCCTCCCGCGCCTTCCTTATTACGCCACTGCGTTAAATATAAGTTATATTTGCCCCACAAATCCTACTCGCTTTTAATTTTCGTTGCATTTTAAAGAACATCTGCATCAAATCAATTTCTAAAATTAACAAGAAATGAAAAAGCACATATATAATATAATTTAATATTATATGATGTAAATTTTTCCATTATGGATTTTTCAAAATATTACAATAGTGACATAACTCTTTGTATATTATCCAATCATTAGTTGAGGAATCGAACACGAATGAGGTCACATATATTAAGCACCATGACATTTCGTTTCAAAATCTTTAACCCCACGCTTTAATATCAGGACATTAATTTACACACTACCCCAACTCGGTATGTGTGTAAACTTTTCTGGTTCTTGGTCACATTTTCAACAATCCACGCCGTTGTAATCCATTACATTGCTTTTTACGGCAGGGACATCTCATTTGGAGGGCAGAGAGTTGGGCATCCTTGCCCCTACATTTTAAGATGTACATATTCATCTCTTACTGCACTGGCTTACGCTTATGAACGAAATAAAAAATAACATTTAAATTTGAATCGTTCAAATTATGTACATTCACACAATTTTTTCACTAACGACCCGGGTTTCGCCTCATGACATCTTCAGGCGATCAAGTGCACGGATGAACTTAAACTGACGCTTAGTAAATGAGTGTTTCGTTTTTATATAAGAAATAAATGTATCGTTGACTTTAAAGCCATTGCTGGCGAAAAGGATAAGCCCATGGGAATGCCCACAGATTTGAATGGTGAGTAGTTTTAAGAATTATATTTATTTTTGTTTGTTGGAAAAGGTTTTATGATTATATTTATATAGGGTATAAAAGTGGAGAATCCGGCATATGTATTTCTTCATTTAAAATCTTAAGAATGTTCAATTGGGCTCTATTTATTTCTAGTAAGTAACTCACCCCCTGAAAAATCTTAAATGACGTACCTGTCGAACGATCCCTCAATTCGATGATATATATATATATATTTTCTTAAATATAATCAAATTGGTCAGACAAATTTGAAATAGCTTTACTATTACGTTAGAAAATACAAAAGTGGTAAAATGGATTACACAACAGAACATTTTTATTTCCTTTAAAAAAATGCTCAAAGAAACTCCTTTTTGCTTTTTTACGACTTTTCTTCCGGCTAGTGAGGCCATTGTTTACATGCGCGTGTCAGAGGGGGGGGAGCGAACAAACTGAACGCTAATATTTTTTTATTTTGTAGTCGCAAACAACATGTGAAATTATCGTTTTCGGCCGCAAGCGAGACTGGAAGCATAAAAAAGCAAGTTTATGTCGTTGCCTTCCTCCATGTAATACAACAGTTGTGTTTTATTTTATATTTTATTATATACCTACCAGAAGTCAGAAATACAAGTATTTTCTTCATAATTTGGTCGCTTCTTTTCGCTAGATGAAACAAACATTTTAAATTGGGCTAACAGACATACGAATTTTCTCGGACATTTTTAAGTTTTTAAAGGCGTCCCGTAATTTTAGGATCGTAAAAACATTGTAGAGAATTTTTTAATTTAGGATTTATACTGAAGGTGCTTGATGGAGCTTACAATAAAAAATTGTGTTTGCTTCCACTCGTTACGTCACTTAAAACTTGGGTTTTTTTAATTTGGGGATTCAGATAAATCGTTTTGAAAAACACGCGTACATTAAATATAAATTCTATTAAAAAGTATTCTCTTCTTCTTCAGGGCCGAGTTAATAATCCTGGAATTCTCATGACTATCAACATACATGCTCCCAATTTATTCTTACGTGAGCGAAACTATGACCAAAGGCTTTTATTTCTAAAAATTTGTTCCACGCTTAGGACGTATGAGTCGCCAGTTCCAAGGGCCGTTCGACTGATCAACTCATTGCCTAGAGCAGTGTTTCTCAACCTTTTTGGGAGCGTGGCCCCCTTCGAGTGTCTTTATTTTTCTGTGGCTCCCATACCATTGTTTTGTCTTCCCATGAAAATAGTGATTTCAAAAACCCACCTTTTTTATAGCTCTTCCGAGATTTTCGAATCTAGAATGCCAGTAATTTATTTTATTTACGGATTTACAAAAAATAGCTGCGCGACGTCCGCCATTACGCTCTTCCCTGTATCGTTTTATAAATGCCCGTGCCCCCCCTAAGCTGTGTTGTGGCTCCCCAAAACAAAAATAAATCTCTGTGGCCCCCTGGGGGGCCACATGGCCCACCGTTGAGAAACCCTGGCCTAGAGAACTGGACATTTTTGGTGATAGTGTTCGTGAACTGTTTAAGTTTTTCTTTTTTATTACTTGATTTCGTTGTATTATGTAGTTTTATTTATTGTCTCATTATATTTGTCAACTACATGGCGAATTGGTGTCAGCTGTAATGTCATGTACTGTAATTTTGATTTTTTACACAATAAAAGTGGCGGACATTAAGATTACTTTCCATTCAAGTTTTAAAAAAAAAAAATGATATTACAGCTTACGCCAACGCGTCATATATTTTGAAGTTGAAAGATCATACGAGATATACTCGATGAGAATTTTTGTAAGTCATATAAGATTAACTCAAGGAGAATTAACTTCACAAACACCCATGTCTTAGATACGAAATTAAAATTGAAAAAATCCAATTTGACATTTACCTTACCAGAAATCGAACCCAGACCCACCTGATCGGTAGAGCAAGCTCTAACCAACTAGACCACAGCGGGCGATAGTGAAGCTTAATTTTATGAATTCCATGTCCGCCATGTTTTGATTGGCCTCCTAATGGAGGTATCTCAATAGAAATTTTTGTACGAGAACTGTTTATTACTCAGTCGTTCAACCTTTTTTCAAAGAGAAAAAAGTATAAGGCTAGAACAGGACTAGCGGTTAACTAATCGCTCTCGCTACGCCCAGTTATTAAAGTATCAGAAAGGATGGGAGGGAATTTCCAGCCATTATAAACACCCATGCCTTCGAACATAAATCGATTAATCAAACGAAACAATGCCTTTCTTACTGGGACTCAAACCAGTAGGATCCGGCACGGAAGTCCACAGCGCTGCGCTATAGGACCAGGCCTTCAAGTTTAGTTTCTTAAAGTGTAATATAGATTTTTCCATTCTTGTTCTTTCCGTGAGGGAATATAAAAATAATTTATTTTAATGTTTAGAAAAAAATAGGTTATTTATATCATAATTCATTTTTATGTTACGAGAATAAGCTATTAAAGTAGTCCAAAAACAGTGGCGTGGTATAAGAATTATCGTGCTAGTAAACAAAAATCAGTGAATACATCTGGAGTACAAAATGACTTACTAGATATGGATATGTTCAGGTATTGAGCAACCAAATGATTTATAATCTAAAATTTGGATGTAACTTTAAAAAAAATATATTTATATATATATGTAAAACAAAATTTAATAGTTTTAAAATAAAAAAACAGCATTCTCGATAGCTCTGCATTAAGTATATAATGTTTTAACTTTTCATTTTATGAAAACCAACATAATTCGCCTCGTACTAAATTTTTCTGAACAAATGACATTATCATATCAAATCAAAATTGTAACGTTTGTACTCAACAAATTGACGTATAAAATTATTGAAAAAAAAGATTTATCTTATTTCTGTACAAATGGAAAATATTATATGTGTTTTGAACACAATGGATATCGTTATTTTTAAATATAATATAAGATTATTGTTCAAAAAGTTTGAATAAACAGTACATAATTATCATAGAAATGAATTTCTAGACTTTCTAGAGCCTGAAGCAGTGATTTCCAACCTGGGAGGATTGGACTATTGCAAAGGGAGGCGCGAACAGTCTAAAATGTTTGTTTACTCTTTAAAACGTGCTATATGCAATAAAGGATGGGGAGGCGTGAAAATATTTTTTATTCAAATGGAGGCGCAGTAACATAAAGATTGGAAACCACTGACTTAAAGAGTAATATTTTTGCACAAAACTTTGTGTCAGAGCGAAGAAGAATTTTGATTTGAACAAATGACCACACATTTTATATTTTTCTGTATATTTATTAGGTATTGATAGTATAGATATTTAACTGTCGCGGCTCGGAGACTAGAAAAATACTTCTCTGCCGATGGGGGTCGTTCAGGGACCCCAGTGGTTTCCTCATTATTGGCTTTATTCTTATGAATTTCAAAAAAGAAAATAGTCTAAGGCTTTAAAATATCTCTCTGCATCATTCCTCATACAATTTTTTATAAAAATCCGTGGTTTTTTAATAAATAATCATATTTTAAGTTGCGCGTAAAAAATACGTCATTCCAGTACAAATATTAATTTGCAACTGACGCGTTCAGCCCAGTTATCTTACGAACGATCGCTGATAAGCGGGCGCTTATCTCGTTAATCGCGTTATCGCGTATTTATATAAATTACAAAAGGTCCAAAAAACTATGATATAAGAATACCTTAATTATAAACATTGTATCACCCATATTAAAACAGATATTTAAGAAAATTTGGGTATTGGGGTCGCATTTCTTGAGTTTAGAACCGGAAAAGTTAAATTCTAGCCTGTATCATGTATGCCACTGTACGTATTTTCTGAAAATGTTCGTGACGTTACGAAATTAGTATGAAAATGCATGCAATAAGAAATATAATAGAAATTAAGAATACGAACTACAAATGTACGAGCTATATCTTACTATTGTAAATCACATAAAACTATAATATAAGCTACATTGTTGCCAAAAATAGATCTTATCCTCGTTATCGTTTCATTTACATAGTTATTAGGTTTATGAATAATTCTTTTAAATGTTTAATCAAATTTAGTACAGTAGGCATGTGTCTTTTTTATAATAAATGAGGTGAAAACTTTGACATCCAATCATCCATTTTGTAATCCACGGATTAATCATTGAACATAAAAGTCGTGAAGAAATTCGGAATCCGGGATTAAGAGATAAGTAGGTCGCTGGCAGATTATTATTTTTTTTGCTGTGAGAGCTTTTTAAAAATTCACTTCTTATACTCAATCCCGAAATTCCGAGGTTAGCATTATCACAATCCTGGGACTTCGGGTGACGGAATCCCGCAGCGGTGGGCTGCCAAAATATTAACAAGGGGCTCGCTTCATCTCAAACATATTTAAGGTGATCTGAAGAAGTGATGATTTTTTTTATTTCTCTTATACAATTATACGTAATGATGTTACCAAAACAATTATATTGGATAACATTATGCAATGTAACGTAAAACAATAATTAATATCACTAGATAATGTATTAACCTGTATTATATTGCAAGAATGTATAGTAAGAAGGAAAGATCAATTTTCTATTTCTACTCCAATTCCATGTTGCATGCGATATACTTAAGCCTTCGTAGATTAATATATATTAACTGCGTTTTTTAATAAAATTAAAATGCATATTAATACATTATATTAAGCATATATCTGAGAATATTTTTTTCTTAATTTAACAAAGGCTGGCCTGCGTTAAATTTAACAAGGAGCTCGCGCGATCCCCTGCGAGCCCCCTCCAGCCCACCCCTGGAATCTCGGTATTGGAGACCCTAGTGACAACGTCATTAACAATAAAAAGAATCAAATGTTTATTGAACTATTGGCAGCTTTATCCAAGAGGTATCGCTGTTTGGTTTTGTTTCTACTCGAGTACGCCCCTTGGGGGTACTGGGAGAAACTAAAGGTGCATGTTGGTCATGGGGAAAGGAGGGGACTTGCTTTGGACTCACTGGAAAACTCAATAATATCTAATAAAAAAAGTAAAGAAATATCTTATTCTCAAGCGGTCAGAAATCATTATTTAAAACAAAAAAGAGTCGACATGAATGTTTCAGCAGCATCCAAAAAAGATGAAGATGGATTACGCGCCTCTTACAACAATTCCTTACTTATTAAGTACATTCTTCCGTTTTATTTATTGTAAAAAAGGTAAATACACAGGGGAGCTTATCTATTTAGTTTTTTGTTGAAAAGGGGGTAGTTGGTAGTGATGTCGGGAAAATTAGGTGAAAAATAACTCTTTGTGAAAATTGAAAAATATATGACTTTCATATCAAACCGTTAATTGTATATAATTGTTAGCATCTGGTAAAACTTATTTAAAAAGCGTGACATGTATTATTGATTATATCCATTAATAAGAGGTTAATATGAATGTTATGATGACCTGTTAGCTTTAATTAGTCTATGACAAAAACTAATCTATGAGTTTAACCAGTGACATCTAGATATACTTGAATTCGAAGCAAAATATTTGGAAACGGTCGTGTTTTTAAGACACACGGTGCAACGCACATAATTATTTAGGAGTGCACATGAACTTCAGTATGTTGTGTAAATCGACGATGAATATCATTTAAGAAAACTGTTTCCAATATTCTGTGTTTTTCTCAATTTTCCGGGTTCATTCCCAATTTTTCCGCCATTTCAATAGTGAGTCAATTATGTTTGAGAATCTATGGATTAAGCGCTCGAATTCGTAATCCAATTATTGTAGATTTTCATACATTGAGTTTGCAGACAATTTTAAATCAAACGCATGTACTGTTTTCATATTTTTTCATCCTTCCTATAGGATCATTAAAACGAGAAATAAATTTTCTAAGATCATTCATCTACCTTAACCCACTCTGAAAAAACTGTTCGAGCAATTTACTTACACGCAGTTCTCGCTGAAATCGTTTTGTTAAAATAATCCGTATGGTCCACAATGGGAACGGGCGCAAATATATCTGCCATTACATTTAATGAGTTTCTGTGCATGTTGATTGAATTCATTTAAACCCAATATATTGAGGTAGAAGCTTTGACGAAGTCTTGATAACGAAGTATGTAGTTTTTTACTATATTAATGCATTTTTTTAAAACTAAATGTTTGGCAATTCTTTAACAGCATTCCCGTGTTTGCGAACTAATCACTCTTAAAGTATTCATTGTCAATTATTAGTGGAACGGTATAACATTGAAAATAATAAAGTTGAACAAGCTTAAAAATACTCTTTTTCTCTTTTAATATACTAACTAGGGCTTGCAATTTACCGTAAATTATAAATTACCGGTTTTATTTACGGGTAAATGGAAAAAAATAGACGTATGTAGATTAGATGATTAAAGTATAACTGTATGTGGCTACCTTTACTAAAACCGGTATCGTAGATTGAAACCTCAACAACTTCAAATACGTTTCAGGTAAATAATGTCATATAAATCCGTTAATATATTTTATATGATGTCCTTTTTGTTTTTACAGGGACATGGTACTTATGTATATGCCACATCGAGCTTGGTTGATTTGAATGTACATATTTGGTTTATCTGTCTGTCTGTAACTTTTTAGTTTATCCATTAAATTATTGATGAAAATATGTACTTCGTATGCACCTGATATAAGTTCGTAATTAAAATTTAATAAAATAATATTAAATTGAGTGTTTTTATTGAATTTATGAAAAAAATGTTTATTCAAAATCAATATTAACAAATTTGTTTTTTTGCAAATAAACAAGAATTCAATATATGTAAACAATGAAGAATATGTACCAAAATACGTATGTTTTTAAAATATACTACATCCTTAGTCCTCAAAAAAGTATGCAGGATCAGCTTGCATGGATGTCTACAATTAAATTTCGTTATAATATACCTGTATTTATCCTTTCGCGTTTATATAATATTTCTGTATTTATCGATTCGCGGTAAAATGAACTTCCGGTAATTACCGGTAATGTTTCCAATTTACCGTTAGAGCGTTTTGGATGATCTACCGGTAAACCGGTTATGAAAGCCCCAATACTTTTTTTTACCATGTACGCTCCCAAAGTGGAGCATATGAACTCCTAATGGAGTTTATCACAACATAAGTGTTTCTAAGAGAACTGCTTGTTACTCAGTTCTTTTTCCAAAGATAGTAGGAATAGAAGGAAAGGGCTAGGACAGGACTAGTGGTAAGCTAATCGCTCTCGATACGCCCCGTTCATATGATAGGATGGGTGGGAGGAGGGGAGAATTCAAGACATCACATACATCCATGCCTTTGAACAGAAATTCATAAATCGATTTAAAAATCAATTTATAAAACTGCCCGTACTGGGATTCGAACCCGTAACCTCCTTAGCGGTAGCCAACGACGGCCAACGACGTTGACCACTCGAACACACAGGCGGCGAACTTACCGAACTTATTCTTAAAGAATCCTTGTTTTATTATCATTACGCTTATTAATTCTAATGTATTTAAAATGCAGAAGTTTTTCGTGGAAATTTGATATTTACTGGTGAGAATTGACGCACCAGTGAACTTCTCAGCAAGACAATCGTAATTTTACCACTGTTCTCTACTTACTTAAGTACAACGTTTAATATGTGAGTAATAATCTATTGTATTTATGATCACCCCCCGCTGATTTTAATTCCACGTCGAGCAAGTCGCGGTTTGTTTTCATTGCGGAGAAATAAAGAGACCATATGCTCACTAATGATACAATATACTACATTTGTTTTATAAATAACACCGGAAACAACGACATTTATAAGACGCAAAAAACAACAACAAAAAAACACACATTCTGCGAACATCCGTGGCAAACGGTTTTTTTTTCTTTTTAAATGTGACATTTCAAACATGACATTTTCAGACAGTTATATGTTTTTGTATCTGCTCGATATCTTTGTTGGGTGAACTTATGAGTATAAGTTCATGTAAGTTAGTGTCTCCCAACGTGAGCCGTGTTTAAATGTTTTGGGGGCAATGCGTAATATTTGTTATTTATTTTTTTGTTGAGAAGTGTAGACAGATTTTTAGATTTAAAAGAAATTGCTATCCCACATTTGATGACTGATATGGCCATGCAGTATCAAAAAGAACTTTTAGGATAATTTACCTATTAATCATAAAAAATATAATGTGCCTTTGTATCGAGAAAGAAGCAAAATATTCTATTATGACAAATGTATCACGAAAAATACTTTTGCTATTCCCATCATCATATTAAGTTTAATACTGCTTTAGTAAATGTTTTGTTCTTGAAAAAAGTTATTATCTAGATCAGAGTTTCTCAACGGGGGGCCACAGCCTTTTCATATATAATAGATAAAGGAGAGCCGCAGTACAGTTTAGGGGGCCACGGGCAAATTTTCTGAAATCTATAAAATGTTGTGTTTTAGAAATTGGAATGTCTGTGAAGAGCTAAAAAAACAAAACGTCTCACGGTGTTCATTTTGGGAAATCCATAAATTTCTGAAATTTTGGATTCGAAGATCTTGGAAGAGTACAAAACAGGTATGGGGGGAACAAAAAAATAAAGACACTCAATGAAGGCCACGGTTCCAAATAGTTTGAGAAACACTGGTCTAGATGTCTTGACTTGCTTCCGATTTGTGCATGTAACATAATTCAGTCAGTTAAATCAAAAATAGTATTGAATTTTATAGCACTTTTTATTTGAAGCATTTTTAACTATAAAATTTTTGAAGCGTTAAAGTTAGACATCAAATAAGGTTGGGAAACACTGATTTAAGTCGTTTTATGTTGATTACATAGAAATATTCTTAATATAGCAAGTTTTAGTAGTATAATTAGCAACGAGAGACAAAATATACATTTTAAACTGTGCTATAAACTTAGAAGTCTTCGGGTACTTATACAATAATTTAAAGTTAAATAGCAGAATATCAAAAATAAAAAAACTTTGGTTTTATAACGCTGCTATTCGTTAAATTTTCTCACCTCATTCATTTTTCAGAATTTATATTCTCCTGTAAAATTGCTTTTTTGTACTCATAGATATTTCGCGCATTCCAAATGAAATTTTATATTAATACAATCAAAATAAATACCATCAGTGGCGTATTACTCCACAAACGCAGGAGGCGCACGCTTGGGGCGTCAAAATAGCATACATTTTACATAACCCATATAATATTTTTAATTCAGTTTTAGCAATTCAATAAAAAGGGTCTCCAAATTTGATTACGCCTCCCAAGTTCTTAATACGTCACTGATTACTATACAATAGAAATAGTGCAAAAATGGTTATGTTGACAATAGGAATTGCACTTCTGGATTTTACAAATTCAGTATCTATTGAAATTATCAATATTTTCAACTCAATCCAAAAAAAACATATTATTGAAGAGTTACATCGAACGTTTTCTGTTTTTTCAAAGATTTTGAGTATTGGATTATATAAATATTTACAGCCTGCTGATTTTATATCCTAAAAATGATCATGTAGTAAATAAAACCAATGCTCGCGATGAGCGAAACCGGTACTGACATATTAAATAAAGTGGAATGAACTACAAAGGAATATTGTGTTTTTATTAATATAATGCCTTTCCACCAAGTATTGACAGTGAACACCCTAAAAGTGAAATAATACAGCTCTTAATATTTAAGGGAAACTGTTCATCGTGACCCATAAAACCATGGCTATTCAGAGAAGACTTCACGCCTGGGGTGGGTTGTATTTTTACGGCCCTCCCTTACAAAAAAAAAACTAGAGGAAAGAATATATTAACTGATTTTATTCGTGGTGAAGTTAGCTGTTTTTTCTTTAACTGTCTTTTGTACATAGATACTTTCGTAGCACTTTATTTTATATAAATATAGATGAAATATTATATTTTGAGATGCTTAATCATCGCATTTTGCGATAAATGATTTAATCGTTTCAGTTTCAAGACTTTTTAAGCAAGCTAATAGATGTGAAATATAAAAAAGCTGAAATTAATTATTAATTTTTTTCTCACTTTTCTTAAAGACTTCTAGTTCAATGTATGTTTATAAGATATTACAAACAGTGTTAACTATTGGTTCTAACTCAGAATTCAGATGGTCATACTAGATTATATCAATCATATATTCCAGTGTTTCTCAAATGAGGTTCCGCGCCGTAGGGTTTCATTGATGTTAATTTCTTTTTAAACAGGCGCATACAAATTTTAAAATAATTTAGGTGTGGCTATCTATATCTAGGCAAGAAAAAAAGGCTTTGACAGTGATATTGTGGAATATTTCGCTTCTAAGCCGAGAAATGATGGCTTATAAAAAAATGTTTTATTATTGTATCGATGCTTTTTTACAAGTTTCTTATTTTTATTTTTTATTACATTATCAATTATTATGCACATTTAACTTTTTATCTTCAAATTTATAACTTATAAAAAAACGCTTAATGGATGCTAAAAAACTTTATTTTATTTGCCTCTTAATACTATTCAAAAAAAACAGCTTTATAAATCAATAACAAATCTCTTAATATTTGAATTAAGATTAAATGTATGATGGTAATCAAAAAAACTATTAATTTCTACTTATTTAGGCCTAGAAACATTGAATAGTAAAATAAAATTAATATAACGATGATACGTAAAAATAACAAGTTATATTGTAGTTAAATGGACATAATTTATTTTCATCGACAATATTTGATTTTTTTAACTATAAGATTTTTACGAAACATGTTCCGGGTTTATATAAAGCCTAGAACAAAGAAACAATCGTTATTTAAATCTGCACTAACTCTTGCATTAAAATAATACGTGATAAAATTAATAATAAAGACAAGTGAGTATTAGTCGACCTATCATAAATAGAAATAAACATAGAAGTACTTAAAAGAATTTCTTTTTCAAATTTTAAAATTAGGTGGGAAATATTGACATTTAGAGTTTTTTTTTAATTCTTTCTGTGTGGTCGATTTTCAAATTTAGAAACCACCAGAAAAAACATATTTTTTAATATTTATTTATGACTATCAAATAATATGTTTTGATAATTATAATGATTGATTTTTCCATTACCATCTCTTAATTCTGAAAATGACAGTTGAGATTTTCATTGTTTTCCACGAAAATAGTACTTGTGTCAATGAACTTACGCGTAAAGAAAGAATCAATGTTTTTGAATGAAAATGTAAAATAAAATAATTGCTAAACCCACCTTTATGCTGCAAAACGAAGACCATCAGCAAAATTGCTAGAAAATATTTCATTTTAAGGGTTGATAGCGGAAAATCTGTATCGGGAAGAAAAAAATTACACAAAACGGTTCACAGTCCGGGATTCATTGAGCGGATTTTGAAAATGGCAAATTCGAAATATTTATTTCACACGATCGCGCGAATTCTCGCCATGTTTTGGCTTTTCTTTGACGTTTGGTGAAAATACAATGATGTAGGCGCGTGCTAGTCTCACCCTAGCTGAAGATGTATAAACATAAATACCTATACATTTTAATACCTACCCGTGGACGAGCGCATAATCTGAGCTGCCATACGAATAAATTCTCATTTTTACAAAAAATATTTACGCTGTTTATATCATTATTATTTTACTTAAGTTTCCTAGCGGCGGATGTATATCATTCTACTTTAATGTCAATTCAGTATGCGTATTAACTTATTCCACACTTTCAATGAATAAATCGGAAGAAATATTTTTTATTCTGGCAATCAAAATCGCAACTGGAAACAATACTACCAACTTAACAACGAACACACATTCAAGAAAACTAGGAAAATTCTGACGTAAAAAATGGCGGTTTTTTTTTCAAATGTTTTCAAATGAAATATGGTTCTAATATTTTAGAATAAATTATTTTTTTAACTTAAATTGATATTATTGCTTAAAATAAATAGGCGAAATAGGCACAATTTGTTGTTATTTTCGTGTATAACTATTTGGTAATGTAATATCATTACACTTAATAGAAAAATTAGATTTGATAAATTTGTTACTACTTGTTTTGATACAAGCTGTGACAAATGTTTTGCCTCTTGAAATAGCTTCATCAGACAGAACGTCGTAAGACATAAGAATAAACGTGTCGCCATTTGTAGCACAAGTGGAGTAATGAATATTAAAAATGAACCTCTCACAAGGTTACCCCTAAATCCATCGATAATACTCGCATCATAGTTATTCAAGAAATATTTTTTTGTAAGAAAATTCTTATTTAAAAGCGTAACATATATTACTGACTCTATCCACAAATTAAAAGTTAATATTATGAATATTATGATGCAATGAAGAGCTGTTAGCTTTTATTACCTTATGGCAAAGGCTAGTCCAGGCATGGAGAACCTGCGGCCTTTTGGCTACTCTGGTGCGGCCTTCTAGCCAATTCTGTAATTCTGTAAATTTTTGTAAATTCGTAAATTCCTGAGGTCCCACGCTGGTAATTTTGGGAAATCCACAAATTTCTGGGCTATAAAAATTGGCATGAAATTGTTTCCGGCCAAAGATTCCCTAGTCAATATTTACTGTGGCCTTATGTCTAATCAGAAAAATTAATGCGGCCTTTAGAAAAAAAAAAAGGTTCCCCACCCCTGGGCTAGTCTATGGATTTGACCAGTGACATCTAGGTATACGTGAATCCGAAACGAAATATTTGGAAACAGTTTTAATATTGATGGTTTGTTTATTGATTGATTTAACGACGCATGGCAAAATGCACATGGATGGATCTGAGTATGTTGAAAAACTGACGACGTATATGATTTAATCAAATTATTCCTAATATTCTGCGTTTATTCCCAATTTTCCTGGTTTGTTCCAGGCTTTTTCCACCATTTCAAAATTACCAGGTTTTATGCAACACTGGAAGGGGTTTTAAAAGGATCATACATATTTTTTCTTTAGGGGCCCAATATTTCTAGGGACCTATCTGAATAGAATAAAAAATAAAATTGATTAACAAAACTGTTTATTGCTATATAAAATGTAGAACAATGTTGCCAGTACAATAATTTGAAATACATGATTCATAAAAATTAATTAAAAATTGTTTATAGACATAATATTCTGAGCACATTTAAATTTAAGCACATTCTAACATTTTCTTTATTTCAAAAAAGAATAAAATGAGATCACACTTATTATGGATATGGAATGTGTTTAATGTTTTGTTTAAATTATTTTATTCTTAAAGCACATGTTACTGGAAAAAGTGAACAAAAACTATGAAATGTATTCCAAAATGATTTTGCCATCTTAGTAATAGTAATAATTATTGCGAATGAAAAATAAAACACTTTAATTTTATTAATTTATTAAAGGTTTACAAAATAAAGAAACATCGTAATTTTTTATCAAAACCAAGATCAAATGAAATTAAATTCATTTATATATAAGATTTTTATTCACTTTCTCAATCTAAAGATTTTTGTGTTACACTCAGTAACTTTTTTTTTACATTGTAACATAAGTAGGTGATGTCTGAACGCCGCAATTGTTGTCCTTGGCTGACATCAGAATGTAACCATCATTTCCCCAGTAGTTGGACCATGAATTCTTGATCAACCAATAGTTTTCTCCTCCCATTGTTCCGTACCCAACAGCTAACACAGCATGGTCCAATTCATCTAGTTTATTTTTACTAAAATCAGTCAAAACAATTAAATGTAATTTTCTTATAAGAAATCTCAATTTTTCCAGGGAACATTATGCTTGGTTACATCTACTTTACAACACAGCTGCGTGCATAAACTTGTAAATAATTTCCACGAGTGTCTCAGAAGCGATTGCCCAAAACTTCGCTGACTACTTATAAAAAATAAAAACTAAAAACTAAGTTAAATTCTGGCATATCTAACAACTGTTAACATCGAATAGATTAGAAAACGGAAGGCACTGCGCTATGTCAATATACCTCACATAGAGCGCAGATAATATATGTTGTTGTAACAACGCCTGTTTACAATGTGGAGCATATTGACTCATAATGGCTTGTTAGTGGTTAGCTAACCTTTCTGATTATTTTATTAAGTAAGGAATTCAGAGATCAGATGTTGCCCTCTGCGATTGATTAGAGTTTGCTTTATTGATAAGGCAGGTCAAGGTTCGATTCCAGGTTAGGTCAATATCAAACTAATATTTTATTCAATTTAACTTTGAGACTTAAGATGTGGGTGTTTGTGATGTTAATTCTCCTCGAATGACTTACAAAAAATTACCATCGAGTTAATCTCGTTATGATCTTTAAATTTCAAAATATTTGATGCATTGACATTGGCTCACTTTTAGGGTGTTAACTGTCAATACTTGGTGGAAAGGCATTATATTCAAAAATAAAATATTCATTTGTGCCAATTCCATTTTCATTAAAAAGTATCAGGACCGGTTTCGCTCTGACGATAAGCATTCCTCGTGTCCTAAACCTTTTTAAATAAAAGTGGAATTAGTACAAATTAATATTTAATTTTTTGGCATTAGCTGTTGTACCAAAATATGTTTTAGATCAGTGGTTCTTAACGGGGGTGGTACTGCCCGTCTGGGGGGCGTTTAGAAGTCTGGGGGGGCGTTTTTCATTTTTCAGAATTTGGGGGGTGCTGCAGGATTGCGAGAGGGCGATGCGAGATTCGTAAATATTTTGGGGAAAAAGTATAGGGAATCGAGGATTTCAAATTACTCGGTGAGAGGGGGGCGTTACATAATTTTGGATAATTTGTTTATGCTAAAGGGGGCAATTCTTTCAATATGGTTAAGAAACACTGTTTTAGATCTTTGAACACAAATCCATAAATCGATTAAAAATTTTGTTCAACAAAACTGTCCATACTGGGAATTGAAACTTGTGAATACAACAAACAAAGTCAATAAAATTATCCAGTAAGCTACCGGTCCGACAGATATATAGGGTATATATATACAGGTATAAGAATTAATGAAGAAGTTTCTTACCACTTTGGCTCGTAATATACTCCATTCGAATAAAAACTGAATGTCTTTTGAGATGCGTCAATTGCAACAGAGATTGGTCCATGTTTGAAGATTGCCATCTATGAAAATGGTTTATTTTTAATTCACACGGTTACTATCATTTATATTTTTTAACAATTGCTACAGAGATATAAATTATTTACCCTGAGAGCTTGTTCGTTGTTTGCCGTCACGTTTACGAAGCCTGTGATGGGTGCTACAAGAGTTACATTATCGGCGTGGCAGTAACCGTCCTAAAAAAATATAATACATAACAATACTATAATTTTGTCCAGGCTGAAGTTAAATTGACATTTGTTCTAAGTAAAATATTACATATTGAACATGTTTCTTTTGGTATTATTATATTTTCAGAGACAAACAAACCTGTCCTAGGTAACCGCCATATTCATCTTCGAGTGGGATTCCGCCGTGCTTCATGATCCATTGATAGGCTCTAAAGTCTTCACCGCCGTCACATCCATTGTTTCCATAACTATCGAGATAAAAAAAAATCTTTAATTTTATAATATTTTATTTTTTTATTTTGCTGAACTGAACAGATGCAATTTTATTTTATTTTTAATATTTAATCACTATACAAGATCTTACGACAGAAACTGAATGAGAATTTTTTTTATAAGTAACATGAAATCAAATCAAGGAGAATTGACATCAACCATACCGAGACACGGACCCAGACTCGCTTGAAAGGCAAAGCAAAATTCTTGCCAATTAGACCACAGAAGGTGACAAATTTTTAATTATATAAGCGTGTTGCAGCCATATATATATATATATATATGATGGCAGGAAGGATATAATTCTATTTTTGATAATTTTATGATAAATGTGTAAAAATTATCCAAAAATTAGCATACTTCAGTGATTTTAGATAAGATTAACTTAGATTTTAGATTAATTGAAAAGGTCACACAAACCCCCAAGAACAGTCGATGAGAGCCTGCTGACTCAGCCGCTCCAAATGCCCTCCATTCTTCAAGAAATATGCTCCTTCAATTGTACCAATTGTACCAAATGACCAGCAAGAACCACACACTGATTGATCTGTAGGAAAAAAATATCTAATTAAAATATCTTATAAGCCTTACTATAAACATCCAAAATTAAAAACCATTGATGAATCTGGCCTTGACATACACCGTAAATAATGCCCCAGGGGGGCATGAATTCAGCCATATCTCTTCTTCCAAACTGTGAGACAGTTATTAAGGGATCGGAAGGGTGGGAAGAAATTTTTAGACATCACAAACACCCATGCTGACGAAAAGAAATCGATAACCGACCGTAAAATACTGTTCGCACTGAGACTCGACCACGTGAGGTCTGGCACGTAAGCCAACAACGCTAACCGCTGCGCCATAGAACCAGACTGGTTATACCCCGCCGAATGAGTGCTTTACTACATTTAATATAGATCTTTATTATATATGTACCTTTAACAGGTGTTACAGCTCCTCTGAGTCTCCAATCAAACTCTGTGGGCAAAGAATCGCTCATGGAGTACAAGTTTTTGGAACTGTAAGGGAACGGAGATCCGCCGTTGTCGTCTACAGAATATCTTCTTCCTCGCAGGGACATCATTTCAGGTTCAGTTTTATCGGCCAGATGGTTTACAGTCAGGGAATATCCGAGAGCAGCACGGTTCTTGGAGTGGATGTACCTATTAAAATAAGCAATTTATATAAAAGTTTGTACCAATTAGCAAATATAACATAACATATAAAAAGATGAATGATTTATTTGTATCACTCTATAATGCTATTCTCACCCACATAGTACGAATTTTGCACAGTCTGTATACTAAAAACATGATATTGTTGGATATTTCAGACCATTCAAAATAAGTACCATGCGCACGGGAATAGCACTATTGGTGTACGCTTGGAAAATTATTCAATTATTTGGTGACTTGTGAATAGTGTGGCAACTAGACACGGCTATTTATTTATTCGATTTGCCTTAATGGGTTGACGTGCAAAATGAAACCAATTTGGGAAAATGACTATTTATAATTTCAAATAAATGAAATTACCTCATATTCTGACGGAATACCTCTTTCCTAGTGTGATGTTCCGTCTGCGTGTTGTATTTTCTGCCATGTTTTGTCATAAACCTAAAAAGTGAAAGAAAAAAATAAAAATGGGTAATCAGAAACTACTGGAACACATAATAGTGGTCCACGAATGATAAGCCGTATACATTCCTTGCAAAAAAAAAACCCAGGTAAGGTGAATTGTCTACAATTGAGATCTTTGAAGTATTTTTGACCCACATCAATTAGCACATTTCATCACAAAATGTTTCAGCCTCCATTTGATTTGAAACTATTCCCAAATATGTTAATGGTTTACACAATTATCTTCCTTGTCACATTTAAATGACTTGAATGAATGATTGATTTTGTTAACACCGATAATGTTTAAATAACACAAGCAATAGTAGAAGTGATGTTTGCCGATGTAAATTATGTTTCTTACTTGTTGAACTCATGATCCACGTGCTCAGTTGTAGTCGGAAAAACAAACTCCTTCATAGGGTTGAATGTGTAAATATGGCCGACTCCTGGTCCAGGGAATCCAACGCATTTTTTAACTGAAATTTAATTTAGAATCGTCAACCACACAATTGATGATATTTTTTTGAGGCAAGTCCACTTCCAACATGGAGAATATGGGATTTCAATGCAGTGTTTCAACAATAGGTATTTAATCTAAACAACTGCTAGTAAATTATTCTTTTTAAAAGGAGCAAAAATAGTATAGGTTATGGAAAGGAGATGTCCTCTTTGACCATATTCGCTCCATATGAAGCATATGGCCGCCACGCGGCACCTCCATGTATCCTTGTCTCCCGCCAATTGCTTTGGTTCCTTCCATGACATGCAAGCATCCCTCAGTTCCGCCGAGTACATCCTATGGATAGTACCCGACGAACGTCCGGGGCACCGGAATCCCACCGGTTGAAAGAAGATGCAAGCAGGATTGAGACTTTCCGGAGGCATCCACAGCACGTGACCCAGCCAGTTCCAACGTCTCTCTATAACCACTGAGGTGACGAGGCGCTGTCTTGTACGCTCCCTTATCTCCGAATTCCTCACAAAGGAAATGTTAATCAGCTTTATTTATAATCCTAAGACAACCATCAAGATTTGAGTTAAATGTATAATATGTATCCTTGATTTTATCCAATATACTTTTAGGCATGTTTATGTTAAAAAATTTGAATGCCTAAAGTGATAAGTACCTGGCTACATATTTCTGTTTTAAAAATAAATGTTGTTTGAATTGCTCTTGCCAGTTTGCTTTTAATGCCATGAGGTTTTTATTAACCGTAAGTCAGATTGTAAATACATTTTTTTTTTAAATCAATAGAGTTGAATATCATCAGCATAGTTATGTTTCAATTATAGTAAATTGTCTCAAACATTATTTGAATCAAAACAAATGTGTTACTTAAACAGAGTACCATCGATTGCGAAGATTTCTGGCGTGATCGGGTCGATGCTGTACTCTTCGTAGTCGAGATAATAATGATCGTAATGGGATCCCAGCAGAGCGTTGAATCCGCGCATCTCATATCTGAAATAAAGTTATATTTGTTTATTAAATTATCTACAAATGTCCGTCTTTCACACCATAATTTTATTATATCAGTATGTTTTCACATATTATAAATTAATTACATAAGATTATCTTAATTCAAAACAATATATTTATTCGCTAATGGTGAATACATACAATGGTGTAACAGTGAGAAATTTTGTTTGTGTTTACGATGAATCAATGATTTTTATGTCTTTCATTTTTACGTGTAGGTACTTTCAGACAAAGCAAAAGCAGGTGTCATTTTTTACCTGACTGGTATAGGAAGCTTATCACCACCACTCGTGATCTTCCTAAACTTGATCCACATTGTGTATTTGTTTGTCTTTTCACCATACTTTTCAGCCAGGTGCCACTTTTGGGTTTCCTCTCCTCGGATTGTTTCTTGACCTGGATATTCGAAAGTACAATTTTAATAAATGAACACTATTTTGGCACAATTTGGATTCAAGAGAAATAGTCACGATTATTCCACAAATATTGTTGCGTAAAAGCAGGAAATTGGTCTATATTTTAGAGATTTTTTAATTGTTAATAAAATGATAATCATCCAGATAAAATCAATAAAATTTAAGATTTTGACTGTTGTGGATTATCATATAAACAAATGAGGCGTGCGCTTAAGGCCTCCAAATCTTAGTGATCTCAAAAATAACTTATGGTTCAGATTTTTATGTTTTTACTATCTTACTTGGAATTTTTGACGTTTGTATGCTATCCGAAAAACAGGGCCTACAAATTTTATTGCGCCTAGGGTCTCTCATGTGCTTAGCCCGCCACCGTGTAGGTGCTTGGTTTTATGTCAATTTTAAATTTGAATCATTCAAATTTAGTATATTTTTTACAAATTTTGTCACTATCAACCCAGGTTTTGCCTTGTGTACGGATGAATTTCTGGTTAAAATTTGCAGCGATCGAAATAGTATAATACTTGAAAATACTTACCATTTAAATCAGTAGGCATTCCCATGTTTTAAGAATTTAATGATAATCACATTTAATTTCAAAGACCTACATTGTATTTGCTTAACCCTCCAAGGACAAGCGTGACCAAATGGTAACAGTTAACACCGTTGTCTATAAATCCCACTATCCATCAAAAGTTCAAATTATTTACACTACTTTTACTAATATATTTGTGTTGAAATTATGTTGATCTAAAGAAGTCAAGAAGTACTATTTTCTCTCCGTTATTTATATCAATGGCGCATTTTTGTATAAACGTAATTTTCAATACGTAATGCATAAATTAGTTATTGCAATACCAAGCGTAAGTAAAAAGTTTTCTATTGTTTCAGTAATATTGTTTTTTTGTCTCTCCTGTCAAGTTTTCCCAAATTAAAGATAAGCGCTGCTGCAGTATTGGCGACGATACAAATTATATTTTTCTAGAAATATATAAATTTAAATATTAATTCAACATAAAAGAGTTCTCACCGAAATATTTGAACTGTGATAGATCGGGCAAAATGGTCTGGACCTCGATTATGTTTTCGCTAGTTCCATTGACTTGAAGGCATGTTTCGACATTTGTTGCGTCTTCGGTGGTTACGGGGGCAACCTTGATGGAGGTTCCTGCGCCCCCGACAACACTACTCGACAACTGATAAGTCTTGACCATGCCTCCATAATAGTCAATTCGAGATCGACCATTCTCAATGTCATACCTATAAGAAATATAAAAAACATATTTTGATCACCCTTATTTTTATTTTAAAACATAGATGAGTCTATAGTTTTTCCTCAAAGATACAAAGATAATATATATGTTTAATCCTCTCCCTGCCAAAGGTTTTTAAATATGCTCAACTGAATGGAGTCATTATTGTGTTATTTAAATATTTTAGTTTCTTTTTGTTCAGGTTTTAATTTATTTTTATTTTATCCAAAAAACAGGGCATCCAAATTTTACTGAGCCAGGAGCCTCTCATGTGCTTAATCCGCCACTGCATACAAGTGTCATTTATGAAATACATAATTATCCATCATACAATAGTTTGATTATTTTATAATAAGAAACATATTCATTAACATAGGTAAGAAAAACATAGCATAGATCTTAAAACACAAAAAAAATATATGAACAAAAGCCGTTCTTGTCATCTGGGTCTCAAGGGTTAAAATTATGCTGCAAATCAAATGAGAAATTTTAGACAAATGATGTGTATTCAATATTATTTAAGCAGCCTGAAATACCATTTGCAAATTAGCATAATTTATTTGCAAGAGGTAATAAACATTCAAATGATAGTCAATTCAGTGCCACTTATTCATATTTTGTATCTTCATCTGTAAGTTCCTTCTTTATTTCTAATACCAATTGTTTGTTACACCCTTAATAATTTTACTTTGTGCAGTATAAAATGCACTGTATTAATGTATATTCTTATCAGTTTAAAATGCTCGTCATGAACGAAAACGGTCCTGGTCATATTAAATAGAAGTGAAATTAGAACAAAAGAGTGTTTTGTTTTTTTTAGATAATCTGAGATATATTTCAAATAACAAATGCTAAATGTGCTTTGAAAGGCAAGCATTGACATCAGACAAAATACGCAGAATAAATGAATAGGTCAACAACGATATGAACACAAATTTGTATCCAAAGAGTAAATAATTTAATAAACCTTATCAGCTGTCGGATGAGAGTTCGTAATTGGCTAGCTTCTTACTGTTTCTTGTCAAAGGTCAACGTGATATGCTGATAAATTTGCTTATTTAAAATAAATAGGTAAAGTATTTCATAAATAATATTTAATAATAAAACCTATTGCAACATGTCACATTATTTATGATATTTCCACTTATTTCTTTTTTTAAATGGTGTTATATTGAGTTTAGTTATTATAGCTTAACATCTTAACAGCTCAACGACTGCGGACTCGTATTTGAGTCTTTGAAAAACAAAGGTTGCTGGCCGACTGACTCATATATGCGTATAGGCGAAGTATCTGGAAGCTAAGAAAATTAAATTTGGTAAAGATATCTCAATTGGTTTACAAATTATAGTGAATTTAATAAAATTACAATTTTTGCGAATTTTTCGCAAAATTGCCCGGCCGCCAGGTGAAATTCTATAAAAAAAACGTGCGGTCGTTAAGCTGTTAACATACGTATTGCCTATATTGGCTTATTATTACTCAAGTAAAATTTCATTCGATCAAGCAAGCAAGTAATAATATCAAAACTATCACATATAAAACTAATTTTATCTAATTTAGAACTTCGACTGAAGGTGCTTGATAGAAATTCAATGTTAAATTTGAATTATTTTGATTTTTTGATTTATGGAAGTGTACAGAATCAAAATAATTCAAATCACATTGTATCATATAGTTTTACCTAATTGATTGAAATAAACAGACAAAAATATATTTATAATTTTGCTGAAAACGAAAAAGAGTCGTTGAAAACGTTTATCTTTTGAGTGGTAGAAAATAAAAGGCATAGTTCTAAAACAACCACAATTATAAAGCCTAGTACAGTACGTAACCTAACCTTAGCTAACAAATGTTATTCTTTTAGAACAGGGTGTCACAATAATGTGTTTTAATAAAATGATTTGAATATGTTTCGATCAAATACATTTCTTGATTCAGGAAAATTAAGACCTTTGTAAAAAGGTTGCTGATTACTGCTTTAAGCAGTGAAACTTAGTGTTATTTAAAGTTGAAATGTATTATGCAGCATGATACAATTCAAAGATTGGTCTTTTATTTTCACTTTTTTACATTTCTTTGTTACATTAAATATTTTTTCTGCCAAAGTATTTAAAAACAAAGTAAGTTTTATGTTTGGTCCAATTTAACTGATCCAAGTTCTTTTAAAGTTAAAAGGTAGTTCAATTGAATGCCATACCAAGCATAGAAAGGTTCCTTCAGCTCAGCATAAGGAATAAGTAGAACTCCCTTCACAGTATATACAGAGCTCCATTGTGGCGGAGATTTAACATCATCTGTAAAAAAAAATACGAAATAGAGTGTCAATTTTTTAAGTTTATTTATCCGGTCAGCATTGTAAAACTCGACTTATTTATATTATGTGGAAAAGTACATTATGAAGGATAACTAGTGTATTTATTGATTATAAGCGGATTGAGTGTATGTCATTAGATGAGCTTGAGATCAAACACAACCAAATCCAGTTTTGGGAATAAATGAGATATTGCTATTATATTGGAGTACTGATTCAAAAGAATCGAATTTATTTTTTAACGACGCTTAAAACCTTGTAGTTTCCATACAATAAGGGTCAAAATATGACATTATAATCATAACTGAAAAGTGTGTTTTCCTATATTCAGGAAAAATTGGATCTGGTTATTTTTGATCTCAAGCTTCTCATACAGTCACTCTCTTTTCAGATACAGTAAAAGTCGAAAGAGTTTAAGAACACTGGTTGTTTCACATTAACTCTACACAAAAATTTCATAGGAGAAATAACACAAAAAATATTGGGCTAATGAATGGCTCAGAGAGTTTAATTCATTTTTTAAGATACTAGAAAATGACCAAGCATAAAATGATTTTAACAACTAGTTTTTTTTAAATTTGAGTAGGTACAAAACATCATTTTGCTGTAATCTTTTCATAATCAATATTAATATGATTTTAATAGGAAAGTGATTAAAATAAACAATAAATCACAACAACCCTAAAATAATACACATGCAACATATAATGAATTCTCAATGACGACAAACTCCAATTACGATGCTGCAAATATAAGTTTCTTTGTTCATATTATCATTTTATAGTATGGTATAATTATCTACGCACAAAAAATATAATAATGGTTTTGAATTGGAAACATACCTGAAAAAACTACTCCCACAAATAGAAACGAAGAAAGTAAATGAAGTAATATCATTTTTTTTAAATTATTACGTATAATTCTTTTGCTTCAGCGCTCAACAGTAGTCAACCGGCAAAAGCAAGAAACGCGAATCAACTGCGACTTTTATAAATTATAATTAGTATGCCCCTAATGTAATTAAACTATATACCGAGTTCTCAAATAAGGAAAAACATGTGATGTAGTAACATTGTCGGGTATGATATTAATTACTTAGATATGTTAATTGTTGTTTGTTTACAATTTGTGTTCGTATCTCGGTGTGATTCCAGAAAATTTCAAAAACAGAACTACGAAAAAAATTGTGACATTCGGATAATATTTGATAACAATTGTTGCTAGTGTTATAAATGTTTACGAACTACCTGTCGAAGCTTGATATATATATTGGGAAATAAAAATCAATATTTCTATCCTTATAAATGGAAATCTTGATATAGTGTGCGTTTTGTTCATTTAAATTTATTTATTTTATTCGCTACTTAAATTAAAGATTTCAAAAATTAGTTTATCATTACTAACATTATGATGCATCCATCGTGATATTTATGTTTGAACTATTTGTTAATTGGTTTGAGATACAGTATTTAGCTGCAATGAAATATTTATAACCCCAAATAATCAGCTAATATTTATAATCAACCAATATGTAAGACGTGTAAAGTTGTTTTTACAATATCTTCAAAGTAGTAATTTTGTTTATGAATTCACTTATTTTAGAATACTAGTCTATGACTTCACCGTTTGACACTGACAATTGTCGTTTGCGTCACGCAGTCTGTGTTTATACCTGTGTATTGAAAAATTAGTCATAATGGTAAGACATTAAAAATTATTTGACACGAAAGTATCGTCATCCGAATGAATCTATTAATTGAATGCATTCTTTCACAGGCGACTGAAATTGAGGACACTTTAAAAAGAATTCACGCCCACAAAGGCGTAGTTGGCACCATCATCGTTAACTCTGAAGGTTTGTTCAATGCAGCTCGTAACCGTGGTTACCACTGACTTATTCAGTCAATTCAAGTTATAGCATATTCATATCTTATGATGTCTTAATTATATTTGGCTAAACGTTAAATTTCTACATACTGAATAACACCAAAGAAATCTGTACACAATCCAAAATATGATTCCCTGGTAAAAAACCTCTTAATTCCATAGAATAAAATCCTTCCACGACTCTCTGAACGATTTCATAATGAAAATAAACTACCCCGGCTAATTTTACTGATTTATTTTGTTAAAGACACTGCCATTTTTTTTTCCAAACAATACATGGAATACTTGCATCTAACATCATTATCATGATAGAGAAATGGACCAACCATTTTATACATACTCATTCTGTGTTCAAAAGAATTGAGACATTGGCTTACTTATTACAGCCATGAGTTAAACAGTATTTATTTCATTACTGTTTCAGAATATGTTCAGATTAGCTTATTCATGTGCAGGCTCGACAATCAACATCAATATTCATAATTTTAATAACTACATAAAATACAAACCTCGGCAGTGAAAGTGTAAATAAGTAAAGTATCTTTGCTCTACACTATGTATTTTTCATCTACCTAAAAGCTCCATTGCTCTGTGGTCGAGTGTCAACATCGTTAACTTAAAACACGGATTCTAATTCCAGTACGGGCATTTTTTATATTGATTTTTCAATCGATTTATGGATTTCTGTCTGGAGTTTTGGATGTATGTAATGTTTCGAATTCCCTCCCATTCATTGTATCCTTAAAAAACAGGCATAGCAAGAACAACTATCTAACCACTGGTCCTTTCCTTCTATTTCTACTCTCTCTTTTTCAAAGAGAGGCTAAGATACAAAAAGTAGAAAACGTAGAAACAAAAAAGTTAAAATACCTCCCATACCATTTCCATTCAGGGTCAAACGAGTAGGAAAAAAAGAGAATGAATGTTCACTATTTAGCTTTGGGGTTTACTATATGTGCATCATATTCTCTATAGTATGTAATTCGGAATATTTCTTAAATTGGATTTGTTTTGCAGTAGGAAGAGTAAGATATATCTTGACACTCAAATCAAGAATGACTGAGTGTGCTCAGGCACTCTTGGGGCCTTAACCGCTTCAGTACTGTAAGGCCACTGGTGGCCGCTACATACGAACGGTGTGAATACTGGAAGGCCACGAATGTAACTTGAAAATATTAAACTACATATATCATTTTATAAGTAAACTTTTAATATTCATAAATTCAGTCCTATTTTTTAAAACTATTCAAAAATTATTAAAAGCATGCAGTAGGTATGCGAGTGAATGTTTTTTAGCTTAAAACATCGCAGTACTGAAAAGGTCAAACACAAGGAAATAAAAAATTTACCATGTCAATAATCTCTACCATACTGTTACAGTTTACACCGTTGTCTATTGATCCTACTATTCATTCTTTTTTAAACTAAATACCGTTGCCTTCATTAAATTTCGGTTTAAAAGGATACCTACTGACTTCAACTATTCATCAGCCACCTGGACGGACATAACTACCAAAACACATTAGATTTTTTTAATTTCCGTTTAGTTGTTTTTCTTAAAAATGGACTCTTTTTAATTATTATTTTATCGAAGCTTTAAATTATTTACACTTCTTTTACTAATATATTTGTATAGAAATTATGTAGATCTAAAAAGGTCGAATTGTAAGTATTTTTTTAAGAAAATTAAATATCACCTGACTTGTCTTGCACATTATTATTGCAAGCTTTTAATTGATTTAAATATCTTCAAATTTCAGGTATTCCCATTAAAACTTCACTCGATAATGCAACGACAGTCCAATATGCTGGCCTCATCAGTCAATTGGCTGACAAAGCCCGGAGTGTAGTAAGAGATCTGGTAAGTAACAATAGTTAGAAAAAAAAACTTCTTTTTCTTTCACGATTTTGAAGAATATTTGGTTATTTTTGATGTGAATGAATGTGATTTGATTACCTCATAATACACTTAACTTTTCTTGGTACAACTCGGTTGCAGTGTGCTAATATGTGCTTTGTTCTACTAAACATTCTGACAACCTTGTAGATTATGTATGTTACATTAATATTTTGTTACCATATTAACGTTTTTTGCTGAGCAGTTTAAGCCAAAATTATAACTAAATTAACGTTGGTAACTTTTTTTTTATTATATAAAATTAATGTTATTCCACAGGTTGGAAGATACTTACCTATAAAGTAAAGTGACACAGTATTCATGGCAGCTAAACAACTCTATTTAGATATTTCCAAGTAACCACGATAAAAAAAAAAAAATGCTCTTATTATTACAGATGTCCTGTCACCAAGTTTTTTTTCTATCTCCCCAATTATTGTTTCATGGATCGGGCTAGGCTCAGCACAAGTATTTTCAACTGATCTTCAAATAGTGGAATTAGTTTTAAAACATTATTTATTTTTATAAACAATACCTTTCCACCAAAAAGTGATTAAATATTTCAATTCTTCCAAGGGATTCAATTTTCAACCATTTTTGTTCGAGTTTTGGTTCATCATTTGGCTGTGTCGTCAATGGCAAATATTTAATCAATCATTTTTCTTTTCTTAAAAAAGCTTTGTCAGTTTAATGCAATTTAATAATAACATAGGTAACTAATCAATGATTTTTTTTATCTTGGTTGTTCAAATCTCTTTTTGAATATACTTCACACTTATCATGTAGCTTTCGTGTAGTCTCTTGTACTCTGTTGATTACATAACTTCTAGTTTGAAAAGAATAGTGTTACCACGTGGAAGTCATTTTAGCATATTATTTATATAAAACAACGTCATATCGGCATGCAACGATGTTAGTGTCATATTTACTGAAAGTGATTTTAAACTAGTTAATATCTGTTTTCCCGTCAATGTGCATTCATAGAATGCCAAATGTTTATTTCAATTGTTTTTGTAGGCAATTTATAACTAAAAAAAAATTATCATTTCCTATC
Source organism: Himalopsyche anomala (assembly GCA_031772345.1). Taxonomy (NCBI): domain Eukaryota; kingdom Metazoa; phylum Arthropoda; class Insecta; order Trichoptera; family Rhyacophilidae; genus Himalopsyche; species Himalopsyche anomala. Next base: position 1,709,707 of record CM062829.1, read on the forward strand.
AGCACAAATTGTTTTTTGTCACTATCGCAATAATTATATCTCCTCCTAAGTGACTTACAAAATACTTATATTTTATTTCAGGACCCAAGCAATGACCTGACTTTCCTTCGAATAAGAAGTAAGAAACACGAATTGCTCGTAGCACCGGATCGAGAATTCATACTAATGGTGATACAAAATCCAACTGATTAAGAATCCACAAAGCCTTAGATTTATTAACACAAAGAAATTAATATCAAGCTGTTTATTTACTTATAAAATTTAAATTATTACTTACGCTGCTCATATTCTTATTTATAAAGGGTGATAAAATAAAAGAAGTTTTTTTTAATAAAATATTTATTTATTGTCTTTGTGCTCCTGAAAAATACACCATAACCAAACTCACACCAAAATAAAACAGTGCACCCGGCTGTCAATCTGTAAACACGAAGTTCATTAACGATACTTTTGACTTTGTGTCGTTTCAGAATAGTTTTAGCAATTTTTGATGAATACAAAAACCACACACAATATATACATACCCATATATGATCCGAGGGATGTCCTGATTCTGATGAGAATTCTTCTAATCTAGTAACTAACTAAGATGATCATGTTTCCCTTGGCTTTTTTTTTGTTTTTATTGAACTTAATTTACGGATTTAAGTATTTATGTGCCGTTTTTACTTTACACGTGAGCAATTGAACTATTCTTATCTCATTTATTTTAACAAAAGCTTTATAAAACGTTAGAGGCCTTTTTAATGCTACGCTATTATCATCATGAGGAATGATTACCTTTGGCGCTATATGTGACGAATTATCCTTGGAGATATTCCTATCTTTTTTTATCCAGGTGTGTTAGAAATCGAAAGCCAATTCGCACGTCCGACTAAACGATGTTTAAAAAGTGATCTGCCGGTCGTTTTACGCAAATCGCTGGGATGCATACAAAGTGAAGAGATAATAAAAATTTGTTTTTTTTAGGTTACATAACTATTTTTATTGTTGAATAAGCTTGATACACATAATTTAAATTTTAGAAAAAATCTCACAATCACACATTATTATTAAAAATAGAAAAGGTTATATTTTAAACAATAATTTTGAATGTTCTACAGCTATCAACCATATTTTGATTTCCACACTAAAAAAACAGTTTTTTCGTAAAATATTTTTAAATGAAATGATCTACAGTTTCTTTATAACCATATTTTTAACGTACAAATGTTTGTTTTTTGAATTTTAACATTTAAAAATATACATTTCATGTCGTTTTGTAACTTTAGAACACAAAGCTTTAGTTTTTTTTTTTCAGTGGTATTGAACATTTTTTTATTAAAAATACAAAAAATAATAATGTCTACAATGAAAAGATGTTACATCCATACAGTATTTTTGTAATGTTAGTAATAAAAAACGTTGACAAAATTTAAAAAACTAAGTAAGTTATTTGACTCGCTACAAATTGTTTTGACGTTTGATCAAGGCAACGTTTGTTTCATGAAATTGATTTATTAGTATTCAGGACACACCATTTTATATGACTACAGTGAGTTTTTTTTATAAGTAGACATACTGGACTGTCGAAATATGTATATCTCTATGTGAATTGAGCATAATTACAAAGGACTTTTTTAAACATACACAATTGGAAGAATTATTTGAGATGCACGCACTCTACATAGTATTTATTTAATTTAAATTGGCCTATAGAAAAAGTATTTTTAAAAAATGAGGTATTCGTAAACCAATCAATCATGAAGGAGATCGATTGAAACATAAATGCATTCTTTGAAATACATTTTTTTACAAACAATACATGTCCAGCAACACATTCTGGTTTTAAAGGAGACATCAGTCATTTTTTATTCAAATTTAAACATACGTTTAGATTGTTCTCATTTTGTTCCAAAACAAAGTTATAAAATTAAGTTTGTTGTGCATTTGGTACATGAGTTGTCTATGACAGCGATTTGAATGATTATTTTAATATTCGAATGAAACAACAACGCTAGTTAATTCTTTTAAAGCTACGTACAGTAATTTTGATATTGATATATCGCACATAACTTAACTTTGTTAATGTTTTTTTATATTCTTATTTATACAATCAATTTCGTTACATCAATAGTATCAACTATTATATTTTACGACACAAAAAATATTAACGACAGTGAATTTTATTTCTTGATTTATTGTTAGTGACAATCTCAGTTCTCAGTTAGCGCAATTATTATTATCCATGTTTTAACGAGATGCGTGTTCATTTTTAACTGTAAAACTTTCGCTTGGAGTTTTGTTATTTTTTACTGATGCAACAATCAAATAACAAAGTTCAATATGTCAACTTGAAAACTGAGCTAGTCATTTTTACACATGTATTAAAAAAACATTAAATTTAAAAGGTTTAGTCAAACTATATTAAAAGAACCTAACGGTGCTTATTTTACCTTAGTTTTTAAAGTTAAAATATCTTAAAACTGTTATTTTAATAGTTATCTATGCCTAAAGTATTTGAGAGAAAGCAGAAAGAAAATTAAATCTATGTGCCTCTATAGAATTATGAAATGTGTAAGTGAAAATTAATATATTATTTTTATATACCGTTTTGTTATCTTTAAAATCTTTCACTTAACTAATTCAAATTCCTTTAAAATAAAAGAAAAACTATTTCGATACGACCAACGGATCTGTCTTAAGAGATATGATCAAATTACCTAGGAGATTGAATTTCATTCAAAAAATTTGATTTGAACTTTGAAAAATTCAACATAATATTGTAATATGAGAGAAATGTATGCCTAATTTCCTCCAATATGAAGAACAGGGCAAAACAATATAAAATGACTTTTGCCATCTGGTATATCTTTTAGACACGGGAACCATAACAGATTAACATCTATTAATTATTTGGTTATGTACGTGTCAATATATTTACTATATTTCTTATGTGATATATCTAAATTAACACATCAATATGTCAGAATTATATTTTAATCCTAATGTGATAGCATTATTACACGCTAACATTGTTCATAGGTATAGTAGTCTAGAAATGATAATAAATGATTTGTATTACAAAATGAAACGGAGACGAAAAAATAAATGCAACTAAGGCCTTGCTTTCCCATACACTTAATCCTACATAGAAATCTGGATCGACTGCAAATGCCGTCTTTCTGGAATCCAAGTAAATAAAGAAACTTTCTGGTGAACGAGGCGGCTTCAACGGAGGATAACCTGCCTGCCGTCAAAGAACTTCAGCGGCAGTGTCATTTAAATAAGGTGCTTTCCGTTGGTGAAAAGTGAAACTCACCTGCTGAAAAGTTATGGCAGGGGAAATGACTTACGTGGAAGAGAGATTGAAGATATTATGGAATCTTTGAACCATCAAGCGGAATATGCTGCCTCTGGAGGGGAACAACTCTCCTAGACGGTTGCCTTGGATCCTGAAAACAAAATGTAATGTCAGCCTCGAGTCCATCCTTGAAATTCAGCAAAATATTCAATTGAAAAAAGATCCTTTCGATGAAGTACTGTGCCAATTATTTTAATCTCTATGTGGCTGAAACAATTACCAAAACATATTTCATCTTAAAACTTGTTCTACACGTCTGTCATACAAGACATAAGTAAGTTACGAGGGTTGTTCGGCTGGCCAAACGCATTACCTGAAGATGAAAATATATTTAAAAGCAAACTAAGAACATTTTAAGAACAAGATTTAAAACCGAATCATCTAGTTTTGTAGTATTGAGGCTTTGTATCAATGAATTTGAATTGCGTTTAATTTTTATTTGCACTATAAAATTAAGAGTTACTCACCCAGCTACTTGGTGGGTCTGGGATAAGGACTGGAACGGTAGCGACCTTCCCGGGATGCGGACGGTGCCCGACGGAGAGCCGAATGTGACTCGCTCCGAGACGCCGACATGCCTTTGTAAGAACGGTGGTGGTGATGAGACGACGTTGTGCTCCCTTTCAATGCATATCAGACAGTAGCCATTGATTAGTATATTCATAAATCTCTTGCAAACGCAAGACACTTGGAAATACAAGTCATTAAATAAAACAACCAATGAAAATTTTTATGAAAAAACTAAAAGATTTCAAAACTTAAATTATTTAACAAATACAGTTTTGGAAAAAACAATTGGTTTTTTCGTAAACTATAGCTTGTGTATATGCGAGTTGTTTACAAAACTTTAAATCAAAATACTTAACCCTTTTAGCACCAGTGTCAATCTATCAGTGTGCACTGTGCCCAAAAAGATTCACTGCCAACACTTGGGTGCAAACCTTTGTATTGTTTTTCATAATATATACTTCTAAAACATTCAAGTTTAGCGCCAATAGCTTCAGCAGTCTCAATGAACCAAGTAGATTGGCTCAAAGGGTGAAATTAAGTATTGTTTTAAATGACTCACTAACATTATATTTGGTATATTGAATTTATTCACCGACATCATTTCAGTTTAAATAGAATGTTATTACAATCGAAACTTTCAAAAAACTCATATTTATGCCAAAGTGGCAAAAACCAAAATGTATAAAATTTTAGATACACCCAATTCTTTTTTTTACGGATTTTGAAATAGCACGGTACACTAATAAGAATGAATATTATATTGTTACATAATTCACAGAAACAAAAAATATAGAAGCGAATAACAGATATCCTCACAACAGGAAGTTCAACAACACAAGAGAGTAATAACAAACAAAAGACTTGATTAGATCCTGACACATTAGACGTGTTAGAAGATTCTAGAGATTATAGCGGTTTATATCCGGTCCCTCATAAAAGTCCACATATAGAATAATCAAGTAGTGATGAATAGTTTTTTTTTTCTTAATTAAAGTACATAATATTTTGTGTAGTTTACTTATATTGGGTCTGCATTATTAACTTTTTTTCAGGGCTGTGGAGTCGTTAAAAAAAAACACGACTCCGACTCCGACATTTTTCAAAATCACGACTCCGACTCCGACTCCGAATTTGACTCCGAGTCCGACTATGACTTGACTAAAAAATGCGTGCATATAAATGTATGCACTTCAAGTAACAAAAAAAATATATCGAATCTACTTTTTCGACATGAGAAAGAAAGAAACAACAACTTTTGCGCGGACTCATATGCAGTGGATCTTGGTGACTCACTGGCTCGGCGTGACTCATGACACCTACACGTTTAATATTATTAAGCTTTATCACAATAATTATTACGTAACTCAATTTTCATAAATTTCGTGAGTATTTTTTTTTTTTTAATTTGCATTTTTTTTTTTAAAGTAGTCGGAGTCGCCCGTTTTTCACGACTCCGACTCCGGCCAAAACACCGCGACTCCGCGACTCCGACTCCACAGCCCTGCTTTTTTTACATGATTTTCTAAACCGCAATATTGTTCTTTTTTAACCAATCTTCAATTCTTCTATGAATTCTATAACATTCTGTGGAACATAGTTACCATATGTAAAAAAAAGAGTCGAGTGTAATTAATCGGTTTTAATAAAATTATTTACAACATTATTCAGTCGTTATTACGTCATTATTCAGTCAAATATTATTACACTACTCACCTCCGTATTCATGTTCTGGAACATGGTGCCTAGGAGTAGGGTAGTGATAAGATTCAGCGACAGCGGTGGAGGCGGCAGTAGGACCGTCATAATACGAATCGTGATGGTGATGATGATGCGCGGGGGGAGCCACTTCATAGTGGTGTGACGGCGGATAATGATGACTCGGAATGTAGACTGAGTCCTCTTCGCGGGGTCCAGGGGAGCCACCGTCGTATCCATCTTCATAACTAAGTGACATCAAAATTTATTGTCACTCTGACAATGAAAATTTAACTCGCATTCTGAATTTTATATATTTAATACTATCGGCTACAACAATAATGAAAAAAAAACATCTATAATTTATACAAGGTTTATCAAGTCAATTTTTTCAAAGAAAATATTTTTTTAATATATAAGATTTTATCGCTTTATTGATGAAAAATAATTTCATATCAAAGAAATGGGTGCCTTTTCTCACCTGAAGAACTTAATTATTAACACGGAGACAAAATTGAAATTTACTCCATTTGAAAATTGACACAATTAAAATATATCTTGCGATTGATTCATGTATTTCACTAAATTTAGTTAATAGACAAATTGTAAAAATAATTTGGCTGATTTCTCGCATCTCCAATAAATACATCAGATAACTACATCCAACAAAACATAATGTGACATTCAATTAAAATTATTAATTGCTTTATTTGATATATACATGATTACGATCTGACAGTGAATGAATTTAATGCTAAGATCATTGCTATGAAAGAAGTATATTCCTTAAATCGAGTATGACTATGAACTAATATTAAAAATTACGACATACTGTAGTAATGCATTTGGTGGTACTTCTTTATTATTATGTATGAGTTTTTATTAAATGTTTATGAATTTATTTAATTAAATAATGCTCACACTGGCTTTAGTAGCGATTTGGTCATCATTTACAAATAGTTTTTTAATCATTTATCTATTGGTCAGAATAGTTTTTAACATTTTATTTTAAACCGAATCCTTCTCGAAAATCTCGGGAAGACTTGTACTATTGTCTACAAATTTTTAATTAAATCTCAAATGCAAAATTACTATTGAATTAGTAGTTATTTTTTTTATATAAATTTACATTAAAATAGTTATTATTTTTATGAAATATAATTAACATTGTGTTTATACAATTAATTTATCAGTTAAATTTATAATTTAAGATTCATTCTACATCACATGAATATTCAAGGAGGGGCTGTTAAAATAGATTTATTATTTGCTGTATTTAGTTTGTATCTATGTTTGTCAATGTATTTTATTTATAAATTAATATTACAAGACAATACTGTGAAAATAAAGGTCATTGATAACCGTGATTAATACAGTAATCTCAATCAAAATCGCTCCAATTTGTTATGAATTTAAATTTTACATGGAAATGCGAAAAGACTTCTTTTTTTGTCATGCACTTTTCTCGTTAAATTTCGAGACAACTAAAAATTAAATATTAATACAAAGCACTCGTTGTAATACTAATATTATAACGTTCTGTGTAGTTGTTTTACTACATAAATTTTGAAATGCCAAGACTTTTTTCTACTTCGAAAGTTACCGAGTGTATGTTTCATATATTTAAGCTGAAAAGCACGTACAGACCCGTCATGTCTTCGGTAACATTGAATAAAATCTATCGATGTATGTCTGTAGACCGAGTTGTGTGTGTGGTGTGTCGTGTGGTGTATGGTGTGCGGACTCACCAATAGGTCTCCTCCATTGCAGCGCGGGCACGATCCAGAATGCTCATGATCTTAGTCTTCGCGGGCATCACCCGAGGAGTGGGGAGGGGACTGCGGGATCCCCCGCCACCTCCCCCCACACCCCCGCGACCCCCCAATCCGGCGCCGCCCCTCTCGCCCCCTCCACCTCCCCTGCGCACAACACGCACACACATTCACATTCGCCGTATCGCCGACACATGCCATATGCCTTAAAGCTATTTCACAACACTGAAATCTCAACCTATCATCTTTACGAGAAAATATACAGATTAACATACCAAGAGGTTGGCATAATAATTATTTTAATAAACATGACATTGACATTTAAAAGAAATGTATCAACTTACTGATTGTACCACTGTCGTTAGTAAAAAAAAGACCGCTTACAGGTAATAGTCAGAAAATCAGACGATAGATTGAAATTCCGTTGCAACATCAAAAAAAGCTAAGATGAAAGTTAAAAAATCTTTTTCGAAAATTTAATCTGTTAAATTCGCAGTTGATAACATGCGACTGCTTTCGACAAGACAATGCAAACCTATTTGCAGCATACTTTTAATATTTACACAATGCAAAAATTGGATTTCCATAGAGAATGTATATCTCGTTTTAAAGAATTTATAGTAATAAAATCACCGGTATAGAAAGACCCCTTTAGGACTGGTAATTATCACAAGACGTAACAAAACCATTTGCCGGCTTCATAATTTTTAAAAATAATTGAAAATAATAATTATGATGGGGGTCCTAAATGTAAATAATATTTTTTATTATTGCGTAAGCTGCTTAAGAATATTTTCAAAAATATTAAATTATGATTGATTTATGTTTTCTATTCTTTCATTTTTTATACTTGAATTTTATCATTTTCTTAATTTGTCATTTTATTGAAATATTATTAGAAATTATTATTTTTACTACCATTTCTGTGGCAGTGTTTTTTTTTTTAAATCTTTTACACAATTATTATGCTATAAGATATTACTTTTACCTTCAAGCAACACTTGTGAAGGTTTATGGGATAATTTATTTTGTCAAAAATTATTAATGGTGTGTCCGCAAAAGTTTATCAAAACACAGGATGGCACCGTAAGATATCGATAACATTAATTTTACGATAACCAAATTTTTATAGAACAAATATAAATTATCTGGGTAAAATTATTTTTGAAATTCAACCCATCGATATGTGCAATGGATCCTACAATAGCAGGTTTGTAAAAAGAAAACCAAATTTTATGAAGCCCACCAAACACAACTCGATTATTATCGAACGCATTTTTAGTTACAATTCGTTTTTATTGGAAAATGTAGAACTTTACTTTTTCAGTAATATATAATCAAAAAGACGACTTAAGTGAATTAAAAGATAAATAACTAAGATAGTTCACAAGTACCGGTAAAATAACTTTGATCAAAATGTATACTATATTTACCTGGAAGTCGGTCTAAAGTTGCCTCTGCCTCGCCCGCGCTGCACTGGAGCCTCCGACGGTGTCATCGGATGCGGATGCTGATGCGCATGAGGGTGCGGGTGTGGGTGCGGATGGGGATGAGGATGGGGGTGCTGGTGAGGTGAAGGAATGGCAGGATCCAACATCTCGCGGATCTGTTCTTGACGGATGATGTCATTATTGTCAGGGATCAAGTACTTGCGAACCTGCAAATTAACACATTCGCTACGGGATAAATATGCCCAAAGTACGCGCAGCGGCGGGGCTGATTCGAGCGAAATTGATAAAAGTGCGGGGTCTTGTAAAAGCATCATAACTTTTACTCAAGTGGGAAATATTTGTTCAATATTGGTTAAAACAATAAGCTATCCCTCTTTATTATTGCATTAGGAAAATAATGGGAGAATATTTATTTTAATCAAAACCTCAAGATCTATTGCCACATATTTTATGATTTTAGATGGCTTGTTTAAAAAAATCACTTTAATATGCGAATACAACGTATTTACGTATCAGCAGACATTGCTCTTGAATTCTGTCTTGCAAACAGAGCTTAGTCTTGTAAATAAAGTTATAAACTGGTTTGCAAAATCAGTCGTTCTCATTTGTCAATGAAATTAAGTTAAATAACTCACTGAGTAATATCGTCTGACAATTGGCATTATATTTATTGCATTACAATCTTATCAAAAAATAATTCAAGTAGTTGTCTGAAGTCGCGGAAAACAAAACACAAAATTAATTATACACTAAGCAATATATTATCTTCAGGTGATGTCGAGATTGGTGAACCAATACTTGCAATCGATATTTTTCTAGCCCTCCCGATTATAAAAATCAAAAAATATTTTGTTATTTTCCTGAATTTTCACATCATCCCATTTTTTTTCCATAAGTGGGGTATGTGAATGTACGTTTGTTTGTGTATTATATTTATGGGTTTCCTGCACAATTTTTTACAAAATATCGTCACCAATAAATAATGCTGCCACTTCACTCATTCTCTCAGGATTTTCCTGGAAAATTTTGATCCCAGGTATTCCCATCGAAATCTTCACTTCACCTTTAAAGATCTACATTTGACCAGTCTTTTTTGTCTAGAAGGTAATCTTCTTTGTTAAGTGGGTTTACTCTATGAAAAAAGAAGCATTGCGCGTGGTCGGTTGGGCATAAATCCCAATAGGTCACTATCAGAATCACTGATGTTGATAATCTGTCCTCATAAATTTCATCTATAAACATATTCTCATCCATAGTTAGGGATTGATTTACAAAAAGACTAAAACTGACTGACTAGCAATTATAGGAAAGTATGTTTGGATGTTTTCCTAGTGGCATTTGGTAAAAAACTGAACTTTTTCAATAATATTATTAATTTAACTATGGCCAGGAATTGATTGTATTTTATAAATTTAATCAAATGTTTGAAAGTCCTGATTGACTTGCCTGGCATGAGTGCTCTATTGTTTTCGATATCAACATACTATTGCGATGTGTTTTGTTTTCCAATTTGGGATAAGCAATAAAACAGCCATTAGCTAAATGGCTTTAGTTCAGCCAATGACAAAGAAATATGTGTTTCATTAATGCATGGCTTGTTAACAATTAGTGTCTAGAAAATATAATAAGTTATAAGCTATTATGTAGACTATATCGAATGACATGGAATGCGCGTTCCCCACCGCAATACAAAAAGACTGACGACGCGGATTCCCACGTTCCCCGGAGCGAATGAGTTAATGTCAACACAATAAATTAAGGGCTCTGGAAACAAAGACGGCAGATGTGTCATAGTATTTAAAACATATATGATGGGCAACCATCGGCCCGCCGAGCTATTTTGTCCGGCCCTGATTCATCTCATAGTTCCAGGGAGAGATTAAATAATGGAGATGAGACGGGCGCTTGCAATAGTTCCACTCCACTAGTTCATGATCACCACCATATAAGAAATAGCAACGTGTTTTATTTAATTTAATATTACTTTATTATGTTTAATAATTTGGTCCGGCCCTTGACTCGGAGACAGAATGAAAATTTGGCCCCAGACCTAGGAAAGGTTGCCCATGCCTGATTTAAAACAAAAGCGGCAGTTTACATAGTGCAGTATAGCAAACATGGCATTTAATTTAAATATGAATATTTTATCTATAAAAGAAAAAAAAACTTTTTAATTGATTTGTCAACATTTTTGGATTATGAAAATTACAACCTTTGTTTCCCGAGCCTTTAATTATACACAAATTATGTCTGACAGATCACAAATTAACCAATACAGCAGTTTAGCAATGTCTCTTGGAAAAAATTCAACATACCTCTGCGAGGGCAAAAGCAATGCGGGCGTGAGCCTCGGCAGGCGGTCCGAGAGCACTAATTTCAACATGTAAATCGTCGGAAAGATGACCGTATTTCGGATCCAATGCCTGACGGAGCTCTTCTTCTTTTTGTCTGGCAGAGAATAAATACAAAATTAATAAATTCCGAACCTCACGAGTTCAACGATATATGTATAATTTGTATTCAATAAAGCTAACGATAACATTGTTTCACGAGTATAATTAATCACCTGTCTTTCATTGACCCTCTGCCCAGAACTGCCATCTTGCACATGGTCTCTTCTTGAAGACGCTTCATTGAATTACCTTTAGGTCCCAGAAGTTTTCCAACAAAATTAAACTAAAAAAAAAAAGAAGATTTCAATGAGATTTTCAAGTATATACTTTTTACTTAGGGCAGTGACGTTCCTAGTCTATGCGCCGCCCCTAGACAGAGTTTAAAATAGCGCCCTTACTACTGCCATAAGTAAAAGTAGTCACTTTTAGGGTGTTCACTGTCAATACTTGGTGGAAAGGCATTATATTAATAATGGTCATCAATTGACTATGCTCGCAATGAACAAAAAGCATAGGTAATAATATTATTACTTCTGAAAATATTTTTTTTGGCATTGTTGTGATCAATTGCCGCCCCTAAGCAACCGCCTACTCGCCTATGCTCACGGGACGTCCCTGACTTAGGGTGGTTGGTGGCCCAATTAAAAATATATTTTATTAATTAATCAATAAATATCGTTTTATGTTAGAATAGTATTGGTGTGCCCAAAATACTGTAAAAACAAAACCATAGCTTATTTGATAACATAGTGCTGTAATATGGTTGGCTAGAAATTAAATTGATAATTCTGTATATTACTATATATAATTAAAGTATTGTATAATTTAAGATTTCGACTCAAGGTGCTTGGTGGAATTTCAATATTAAATTTGAATTGTTCTAATTTAAAGTATTGTAGATGCACAGTTTCCAACCTAACCCAACAACCACTAATCGCACAATGCATGGACAGGAATGTCAAGCAATCGAATTAAAATGTCCACATAAGTTGCAATTGTTTGAATTCGTTCGGTCAACTCACCTTTGGATGCTCACGAACAGGGACGAGGACTTTAACGGAAACTTTGATCGGCTTTTCCCTGTAGATGTCTACATAGCGCATCTCCCTCGTTGGAACTCTTCCTAAGGACTGTACTCGGGAGACCTCTGTATGGATTATATTTAAATAGTAAGGATTTATTATTAACTTTAAAAGAGCTTACATTTAAAGTTCACTATACACGGCTGGAAAATTTATTTCATTACTAGATAAATAAACTCATGTAACTGTCAAATTGCTAATTGACAACTCGGAAATACCGCATTTACCATAATATGTACAAGTAAACTAAAAATATTAGGAGGCGCATTTTCCCGATATATCAATCAAATTGTATTGATTACACTAAATCAATAAATGATTTATTCGTAATTGAAAATAATTTTAATTATAGATATAATATATATTTAATTATAGAAAAGTCAAATACAGCACATAAAAAAGAGCATCATCTAAAACTAAGTAACTGAACATTTTAATCACAAGAAAAAATGCCATGGGACTCGTAAAGGTTGTTTATTAAAATTACCTAGGCAACCGATTGTTTTTTACAATATCTAAGTAAATTTTTACTCATCTCCACATCAATAAAGATCATTTTAACCAATGTTTTGTTCCGCTTCCTATGTATCTTCAACATATTAACTCCAAAAGGTGCATTAGCAGAAGTTGATTTTTAGTCACTAGACATCTCTGTTTTGAGAGTAAGGATTGGGCTATGGTAGGAATAGTGATTAACTTATCACTTCTGCCATGCCGTTTCAGGATCAAACACCCATGTCATTAAACGTACATAAATAGTTTGAAAATAAAAATAATTAAGTGACCGTACCGAGATTCAAGCCGGTGGAGAGCGACCGGCGGCGACAATTAACTTAGCTTTACCAAAACATTATCAATAATTAATAAATAAAATGTTTCCTTCAATAAACTGCATTAGCAGAATAATTAATTGTGTAGTAATTATCTGTGTTCTGTGAAAGTTATCGCCGGTTACATTCCTAACAAGATGATCCGAGTAACGACAGGGAATGTTCCCAATTTAGAAACCACGAAATTCCGAGCATGTTTTCTTGAAGGCCAACGCGATCAGAATCGAATGAGGATATAAATAAAGCTCGAATATCTGACACGGTCATCGAACCATTTAAATTAACCAAAAAATGCGACATCTATTTTTAATTCGGCGTCGGCAAAAAAATCAATCGGAGCCGTCTGAGCGTAACCACTGACATAACATAACTAATTAACCAAATAATGACACAAACCTTGATCAATAAGTTTAATGGATATAGGGAATTTCTCTTGGTCGATTTTAAGCTTTTCTCCCAGTAATTCACGCATATATTCCCCGGCTTTAGCAGTAACGAGGTTGGCGTCTTCGCCATCTTGCTCGGTTTTTATGGCATGTTCCTGCGGCGCATTCCTTTTGAAATCACTCCCGCTGTATCCATTTTTGTCATATTTGTCAGTCATGATTATGAAGGTTTATGCGATAAAAACCCTAGTCAAATGGTGGGTACAATTTGAATAGTAAAAAATCCACAATATAAATACTCTACGTTTCGAACTAACGCAGTCTACGCACAGAGCAATTGAGTAGACTTATTTTGCTTATTATATTGGCAGCAGTCTTTCTTATATTTTGACAACTGACAACTTGACAGGTTTTACCATAAGCAAAATAATATTATAATGAATTACATTTTGAATGCAGAAAAGTTAGTAAAAGCATTATATTTGACCCACCATTGGTAAACTCGTAATGTCCTACAAAGTGATGAGGCATTTTTACCTTTCACAATTTCAAGAAACAATAATTTACTTGTGGAAAATCCCACATTGCTTATTGTTTTTCAAATCACTTAAGCCATAGTTAATAAATTTAATGTAGCATAATTAATAATAAATATCAGTTTAAAGTATTCTAATTAATGTTTTTAAAAACCCAGACTGCTTATCTTTCTTTGTAACACTTAAATCACAGTTAATAAGTGCAATATTGTAATTAGAATTTGAATTAGTATGTTAGAGTGAATAATATGATGCATTGTGTATCTCTTCTTAGACAGTATATATAGCCAAGTAAATGTACGTTTAAAGCATAGTTCTGACGATGGCGTAAGCCGAAATAGCTATCAACCTTTAACTTTTTAAAAACTGTAGAACTGAAATACCTTGATATTTTACCCTATTAAAATGGAGTTCTACCAAGTAAATGCCAAATCAATAAATTCAAGAAACAAGTCAAGTCCGTGTTTGATGACTTTGAAATCGGACACGATGCTCACGGGCTTGAATCCTACACGAAAAAAAAATATTTATTTTTCAATTAATTTATGAATTTCTGCATTATCTGTATTGTTTGAATTTTTTCCGATTCGTACAATTCTAAAAACGAGACGTAACAAGAGAGTTTAGCTTATCACTTTCTCATTCCTGTCTTAGGCCTTTTTAAATATATTTTCTCTTGGATAAAGAATGATTGAGAAATTGAACAAGTAGTTGTAAAATAACGTTTGTTAAAATAAGCTCCAGTGGGAATAAAAACACAAGGTAAAAAAAATAGTTAATTCGTAATATAATATTTTACAAAACCTTTTAGCTGTAATGCAACTCAACGGTAGCTTCGGGTGGCATTTGTACAAAATATTTTTAAATGATAAAGTTCACAAATTGGAATACATATTAGGATAATACTCGCAACATTCTATCTCATTCCAACTTTTTTAAAATGCAGCTTATTTGCATTACTTTTCTCTAATTTATTATTCGCCACTGGTAAATATTTTTCATTGTCTACTGCATATAGTCAGCTGTTTTAATATACAACCTGTCAGTGGCGAAGTGTCAAAAATTATTAAGGAACACTTACTTATAAGTCTACACTATTGATTACGATTGATAATAAATAAAATAAAACCTTTTTAATTACATTTACATCACCGATAGTTTTAAGTATATTATTATGCCTAACAATTTAGCTGATGCATACCCTCCTTGGAACTTCTCGTGGGTTGTTCCTGGTAAAGTTGCAGGCATGGGTTGTCCTTTAAAAAAAGAAAATTTGCAATTTGTTGTCAATTCAGGAATAAAACATCTGATTACGCTGTCTCCCGAGATGAAACCTGAATACATAGATGAATTTCCAGATATTAAAGGGACAGAATTGCCTGTTGAAGAATTTGAAGCTCCGTCACTTGAATGTATAATAAATTTTGTTGAACTCTGCCAAGAATGCCAATTAAAAGAAGAGGTTAATGTTTGTATAAAATTGATGATCATAATATGAACCATAATGTTTTAAGAAGTGTACACATTATAATGTCCACGCGTCAGCAGCGCTCATCGACTATTCCAAGTGCTTACGTTACCATGCTCAGAGCTTGTCCACCAAAATTAGTGCAGGATCGTGATGCATGAACATACTGAGTGTCCATCTTAAAGTCTTTCATTCATCATTTCATAATGGGCTAAGGTAAACCTAGGATGGCGATAAGTTATTTTAGGCTGAACATAGTATGAACAATTAATATTTTTAATTTTTCCTTTAGGCTGTCGGAGTACATTGCAGACAAGGTCTAGGTAGAACAGGGACATTGCTCGCTTGTTATTTGATGGTTCTCCGAGATCTTACCCCACAAAGAGCTATCACAAATATCAGGATAATGAGACCGGGATCTATTGAAACTTGGCAACAAGAAAACGCTTTAAAAATGTATCATGACCATCTACGCAAAGAATAGCTACACTTTCAATAGCATAATTGTTATTCTCTTAGCAAAATTCCACTGTTTTGGGGAGATAAACAGCAATCATTTTAATTTTCGTTGTAAAAAAATAATATTCTTTTAAAAATGTGATGCTTAATTTTAACCTTTGTATGGGTAGCGAAAGTTTTTTATGTTGACGTATTGTTAATAATTTTTTAGTAAAAAATAATAAAAGATTTTTTGTACTTTTTCCACTTAAAATTTATTTGATCAGGACCGGTTTCGCTCCTCACGAGCATTATCAACTGATAAGAAAAATAAATTAAACAGTGCTATTTATACAAGTTAAATTGAAATAAAAAGGTGTAAGCAACTACTAACAATGAAAAGGATTTACAAATTACATTATTATTACACAAAATTAAAATGCTTAACACCTACATATAACATACAATTAAAAAATCATCAATAAATATAAGTGGCAAATGATGTCAATTATAAACACAATGGAAAAAGTACTAAAAATCTTTTATTATTTTTATTATAATGCCATTTCACCAAGTATTGACAGTGAACACCTTAAAACAAATTTTAGTAATTTAAAAAAGTTATTTGTAAATTAATATTTAATTTGATAACATTGTTATTCTACTTATTGTGTTACAAATTGTGACACATATTTTCCCTCTATGAGAACTATCGTACGATTATTTATTAATAAAGTAAATATTAATACTGACTAAACTTATAAATTACGAAATGGAGTTGATTATTTCTACTAGAAGCAGTAAGGGGCTACATACAAACAATGATGGTACTGAATACTAATATTTAGAAGTGTAAAGCCCATAAGAAATAAATTTAACAATGGTGAGCAACTGTACTATTTAAATCAGTGCTTCCCAACCTTTTTCGTTCCATGGCCCCCTAAATCTAAAAAAAATAATCCGCGGCCGTCCTCAATTGTCTCTGTAACTCGTTTTTTTTTTAGCTCACCGACGAATTCGAAATCCTCGATTTGCCATACTTTTTCCCTGGAATCCAATTTCTCGATCCCAAATTCCCACGGCGGCACCCTTAAGAAACTCTGCAGCCCCCAATATGGGAAGCACCAATTTGACAGACTTAAATATATAGATATTTTTACTTTCTACTGAATTTCGCAGCCCCCGCGAGAAATCCTACCCACAGGTTGGAAGCACTGATTTAAATTATTATTTATTAATGATTCATTTCTGCTAATGATTTTATTGATTTCCAAGAACTGTTCATTCTCAAGCTTTCATTACTTACTCGATAAAGTAATTCTTCTCTGGAACATTTTATTAAAATTTTAATAAATTTTTGTTATGGTTTAAAGTAAAGACACTTACATGTTCTTTAATTCTTACATTAAAGTTTCTACCTATCTGCCTTACATAAGGAGTTTTGCAGTCTTGTAAAGAAATACGATAGACACCAATCTGAGACAATGATTCAATTTTGTGTTGTCTATTTAATAAGACTACCTAGATCAATAATGGCATAAAAAGTTGGTTGTAAGTTATGCGGTAGCAACTTTGATATCTATGATGTGTCTCCAAAATAAATGGTTGATGTCAGGCCCAAGGCGCAGTGGTCAACGGCATTGGTTTACATGACGGATCTAATGGGTTCAAGACCCAGCAATAACAGCATTATTAATTGATTTCTGTTCAAAGACATAGGTGTTAACCACTAGTCTTTTCCTAGTCCATACCCTTCTATATTCCTACTCTCTTCAATAAAGAGATTAAATGACAATTTTCACTTTTTACTGTTTTTTGGATAAGAAAAATATTTAAAACTAAATCTAATCTTTATAGAACTCAAATTATTCAAGCACAATCATCGGCAATTGACATAATAAATTGATGTCAAAACACAGCATTGTTTTCAGGGGTGGTTATAATGCATGCCGTATGAACGGTAAGAATATCATTGTCACACCATTGGTATTTATTAATGTCTATACTCCTTCAGCCTCAATTTTTAGTCGTGGACCAACTTTCCCTCCAATTTTTCTATTGTGTGTGCTGACCATCCACTTCTTTGTGCAGTTAATATTCAGCAACAAATAAGAAGTGTGCGCAAGTATGAAGATAGATCCTTGATAAATTTATTTGTTATGAAGTTTATGAAAATTGTATTGTATTTTTACCCGATTGCTTGGTGCTATATCCCATTAGAGTCCAGTTAGTCAACCCATTATTTGTATCTTTTTCTTAAATTGTTTCGTAAAAATTTCTCAAACGTATAAGTATTTAAGTGAAAAAAAAAAATGGTAAAAAAAATTTCTTTTTAAAATATTTCTGTGTGTGGTCACATTTTGGGTATTGTGCGCGCACACATGCACACCTTAGCAGAAACATTGTCGTGTATGTCTACCATCCATACTCTTGGAAAGCATCATGATTACAACAGTGTATTTATTTAAAAGTCCTTTATTCCATTTAAATTATTTACAATAATTATAATTCGCAATGCAAAAATAGATAAAATTGCATCTTAAATGACTTTTACAATGACATAAATAATAAATCAGGTGAGTCATATAGCATGAAGAATTCGGGATATACCCTTCAATCTCTTTCATCACTTTTATATTCACAAAAAAGTACCAAACTATACATAATAATTTTTGAGCGGGTTCAGTTAACAAAAACTGTTATTCGATTCTTAAAACGTTAACAATGAATCAAAAATATGTGAAGTGAGTATAATATTCATCTGTATTATGATCTAAATAATATGTAACACAAGAAATGATGCAAATAATGCATTCACGGCAGAAAAAATAAATTAACTAATATGAAAATTTATTACACCACGGGAAGTTTTTAAAAAGTTATTATTTCTCATTATACATCTTCAAAACACACATAACAGAAGATTCAATGTTTTTATTCACAAATTACTTTCAACCGGTATGATGTTGCAGCCGAGTAAACCTCTACCGGACCATGAACACGGTGTAAGGGATACATTCATCTGCTGAGAGGCTCGAAGTATTTTGACAAGTACAGCCCTATTGACAGAGTGCTGAACAATATCTCCAATCTGTGACAGGCTTTTAAAGTTTGAAGCATTCACAGATCCAAATTCTAAAATATGGTCATCGAGCATCAAACCCTAAAAAAGAAAATAAGGTCAAAAAAAGCAATGTATTTTAGTTCTACAATTTAAAAAAATTAGTTGAGTTATTTCTGCTCTACGCCCTCGTCAGAACAACCCCAAAAAGATGACAGCAAATAATAGTCTAGTACCGAACATATAAATTGGTGGGGGAACAGGATATAATATAGTTCATATTGTGCAGTTAACTCTTTTTAAAATACTTGTAAAGAGTGAAAATTAATATATTCTCTTGAAATATTTTTTTACTTAAAATAAAAAATTTGGCATTGCAGCTAATGCCAGTGCGTCAAATATTTTAATGTTGAAAGATCATAAGAGAAAAACTCGTTGAAAATTTATTGTAAGTCACTTGAGATAAATTGACATCACAAACACCCAAATTCTAAATTGAAAAATCTAAATTTGGCATTGACCTTACCGGGAATCGAACCCAGACCCATCTGGTCAGTAGAGCAAGCTCTAACCAACTAGACCACAGCGGGTATATACGAAGAAAACATACACCGCTTCACACTTTTGCGTTTATGGGATAATAGTACAAAATCAGCGGAATTTAATCTAATACATTCCCTTAAATTGAAAGATACTTGACCGTTTTTGCAAGCAATGTGTTTTTTATGTTATACACTAAAAATATTTCAAAGATTCCTTGTTCCCCATTTAAGATTGATCCACAAGACGATATATAATCAAGAAAGTCTGCACTGTGTAACCAATAGCTGCCACTTAACAGTGCCTAAGTTGGGGTCTGAAAGGCTGAACTAGAGATTGGCACTATCATATAAACTAGACATATTTATCACAAGAAAATGTTACCGCATCTTCAGCTGGTGACCCAGGACTGACTAAATTTATCTTGGCTATAGGTATCGACGGAGACGGATCAGAAACTCTCATGGCGCCTATAGAATTTGCCATCGCCGCCTCAGAGCTGTGGCCATTCATGTAACTAGTATTTGAAGTAGATGCTTCACCATTTGTGCCGTTCGGTTGAGCGTGCAAAGTTGTAAGGCCACGCTCTATTTCTTTCATCAGTGCCTTGTGATCATTTTGTAGACCTGGAAGTCGAATTGGATAATTAAAGAAGTTACATAAAAAAATAATAGTTAAACCAAACTAACTGTCGAAACTTTATACCCTAGTATATCAAATAAAATAATTCTCTTACAAATTATCCTGTGTCTTGCGTGTCGTACTTGATAAACGTCAATGTCGTTGCGAGGAAATCCGTTCTCATCTACCAAGCTATCTGACATGCCAATGTTATTCTGAAAAATACAAAAGCATGCATTTAGATTTATCAGTAAATAGTCGTCTAGTAAAACGCGTATACATTTGAAAGTATAGATTCTGATAAGCAAACCTTCTGCAACACCGTCCCTAGTTCAGCAATCTCATTTTCAATTTTATCTTTCTCCTGCATCAATTTTATAACTTGATCTCTCGATGGGCCTTCCATGGTGTTACTTTATTTACTTCATACTTTTTTTGACAGTCATTCGAGATATTACCAGTTATGAAAACTGTTTAAACTCTTTGACTCTTTGATAAGGCGATAGTTCTAAGAAAAGTTTACAGTAAAATTATTACTACTTGCACACAAACTTTTAAATAACAAAGTTGTGTTATTATAAATAATAAAATATAATGAACAGTTAAAAAAACAATTGGCAGCTGTTGGCACACATGAATTAATTAATGTTATGGAAACGCATTTTTTTTACAAAAAAGTTTCACTCTTAAAAAAAACTTAACTTTATTTGTGAATGAGAAAAAAAGGAGAGAATTTTTTTCTTTTGTAGAATAAATGTAAGTCATTTTAGTTGTATTTATTTACAGTCAGCTTTTTTATACGGTTAGTTCAATAATATTTAAAACTG
Source organism: Himalopsyche anomala (assembly GCA_031772345.1). NCBI lineage: Eukaryota > Metazoa > Arthropoda > Insecta > Trichoptera > Rhyacophilidae > Himalopsyche > Himalopsyche anomala. The sequence goes on from CM062829.1 coordinate 1,730,660, forward strand.
AATATTACTACCTAGTACTAGACATTATTCCTGGCGTTTTAAAAACTATTGTATGCAAAAAAAGAAAAACATGATGTAAGGAAATAAACTAACGTAAAACATATCAACATGTACTTTACTTGTTTTTATATTATTCATAATATGACAATTTTGTCCTGTATTTAATTCGCAGTGTGGAAATGAATTGTCAGTAGTATATAGGGTTGCCAGATCTTCAAAATCACAGATCGGGAAATTCACTATTTCGAAAACTTTTATACATGTGCAGGTCGGGATTATAGAGAGACATGCAATGCGGGATTCGGGATTTGTCGATTGAGCTCGG